>JALIZH010017967.1:145000-428041 GCA_030522465.1 Rhipicephalus appendiculatus
CCGCGCGGAGCTCCTGAAGCTGAAACTGGTTTCATTCGTACAGAGCCCAGGCCCGTGCCGGCGGACGGGCGGGCGGCATCGCACGCGCGCACAGACCGCCATCGCCGCTCCCCTTTCGCCAGCGGAAAACGCCCAACCCCTTCCACCCAGAGCGGCCCTTTTCGCTTTCGCGCTTCGAACGAACCAGCGGAACGAAAAGGTTACGGACCTTACGACCGGAGTGTTCGGCTGAAGAAAGCTTGCAAGAAATTTCACCGCAGCATCCCCCCCCCCTCCCCGCCCCTTTATTGGACGAGTCCAAATGAAAACGATTAATCGCAATGGATGCAAACATTAAAATGTAGCGATGACGTGCCTCTCACGACGGCCTGCCTGCTGGTCCCCAGACTTTTCGGGGGCTAAAGGTGGGTAGAAAGCAGTTATTGAAGCGCAACCGCAGGGCTTTTTCGGCAGCCATTGTCGTCAAAAAGATGCGTGGCCATACACGTGCACATTCAGCAATGACAGCCAGTGGCGTAGCCAAGGGGGGGTTCAAACCCCCCCCCGAAAATTTCAATTTTGCTTGCGTATAATATACGTACACATAAAAACGCACGCACGAACATACATAAAGTACGGTTGAACACCCCCCCCCCCCCCCCCCGGAAAAACTTTCTGGCTACGCCCCTGATGACAGCACAGCTCTGACTGAATAAAGCTACGCGGCAGAATATGCGCCCCCCTTTGGATGGTCAGAGGTGAGTGGGAGGAGGGGGGGGGGGGGGGGGTGCACCAGAGTGCTAATAGGTGTGCCCCGTGCGCACACCTATGAGCATCCTACACTGTGCCACGCTGTACACAAGCTTAGCAAACCCAGAAAAGCGCACAGAAATGCGCCTGCGAACGAAGTGCCGTTCCGTCAGTGCCTAAACGTCATTGGCACGGCTGTTCTCTTCGAACCAGCGCTCAGCTTTGCTGCGGACCGGTCCTGCGCCTCCGCAACAGCAATAAAAAAAAAAGAAAAAAAGTTATATTTCACTGTAGCTCCTTGGCTGTTCCATGCTCCGCCAGTTCGGGTCGACCGCCCCACTCTCCCTCGACGTCCAGCCGTTCAACTCCGAACGACAACGTCAGAGCGAGGACGACCTTGAAGCCTCGGCGCGCTCCGCAGTGTTTCTTTTTCTTCGCGACGCAAAAGTGCACTGCAGCCGAGAGGAGGGCGTCCGGCACGACGACTTGGACCGACCGCTCCTGCTTGCATGCGTCGCCGCGAAGCATTCCGTCGCGCTACGGAGGAGCCGCGGAATGCGACAAAGCTAGCCGGCAAAAGCCCGCGCAACGCACTCACTCCACGTAACGTCTGATAGCGTTACGCCGAACTTGGCCGTGGGGTGGCGATCGATCATCACAGGGTGGAAATGATTCTGGCCTCAATTCGCCGAATCCGGTATTCTGATACTACTGCGAGGTCTTCTTGGTGGAGATTGAATAGAGGCACCCCAAGAAATATACTGCAAGGCTTTGCGTAATGGGGTGGAATCACTATAAAACCACTATAGTTAACGGGTGAAAAGTCAAAATTCGCAAAGCCTTCCTTTCGTAAGTGATATCTGCCATTGGCGAGCTAATAATAGGCATGGCATCAAAATTGGCTGAATCTTTTCACATAAGAACACATATATAGCTGTCATGTTTTAAGGGGACACGAGATCAAAAAGTAATATAGAGGGTGTCATTAAACAGGGCAGCAATAGGAGAAGTGAAGGTTTTCATCAGATAGTGTTATAAAAGAATAAAAGAAAAAGAGTGAAAAACTGAGTGATCTGCAATCTGTAGCGTCCAGCCGCTCCGGAGGTTGTCGCGAATTGAGGTAACTGTTAAGCATATTGTCACGTGAAATTACTTTGGTGTGCTGTCACGTGCGCCATCGTTAGTTACCCTTGACTCCTCTATCCCGCATTCGCCTATTAAAAGCGAGGAAGAGGGCATGAAAGGGTTTTTGTTAGCCGCAAAACAATATGAAGTTAGGAAAAGCTATGTTTGCTGTTTTGTTTGAAATGTAGATATTATAAGGCAGTAAGTTGACGAATGAACAATTTACCGCTAGTGGGGGACCGAGCTAACGTATCGCGTTTCATCGCTGTATTGCTATGCTAAATGGTAACGCATCGCAAGCACAGTGCGAAAGGACATGGGTTCGGTTCTCACACGTAGGCAACCATATTTTTTCGTCCACATTGATTTCCGTTGACCTAGATCATTTGTACATTTCATTCAAAAACTACAAAATTTCCCGCCCAATCCACTTGGCTTATGCCTTCATCCACACTACAATGCGTCATGCCTACGTCACTGCGTGCATCGCGAATGGTGCATCATGACTCTCATCCAGTGGCGTAGGCAGGGGGTGGCACACCGAGCCCTGCCGTACCCCCTTATTATTATTATTATTATTATTATTATTATTATTATTATTATTATTATTATTATTATTATTATTATTATTCATTTATTTTATTTCATTTTATTTATCTTTTTGCCTATGACATGCATAGGACAAAATGACATTCAACAGCACTTGCGTGCCCGGTACTTCAACTCAAGGAGCCCCCCCCCCCCCCCTCCTCCCACCCCCCCGAAACAAATTTTTGCCTTCACCCCCGCTCTCTTCCACGAAAGTATCTCACAAGAAGAAATCTCCTCGAGACAAACTAGCCAGCCTCCCAGAAATGTCTATTCTCCCGAAAGCTTTTCCCGTTCTGTGATGCAAGCTCGATCAATCTGACGCGCACTCTACTCAATAAAAAACACCCACAGCGCCAGCCACTTTCGCGATATATTATACGCGCGTGCCCCGACAACGAAGAGATGAGATTCTTCCGCGGTGAATGCCGCGAGCCGAGAAAGAACAGAGTAAGAACAAGAATAAACGAGAAACACTCTCAAGCAGTGACAGACAGGCGGGCCTTAGGCGCGAGTAGACGGAGTAACGTCGTAAACGAGCAGCGAGCTAGCGAGTGTCGTGGAAATAATCGAACAACAACCGACACGCGAACGATTGCGAGGCGCGCCGGTAGCGACAGGTACACGCGAATTCAGCGCCGCTGTGGCAACGGGAAAGAACGCAGAGGCAGCCACCATTCAACGCATAGAAGGAGGTGACGAGAAAGAAAAACAGATAGGACTGAATGCTACCCAGCGTAAGGTCGAACTAAGACCGCATTCCTCCCAATGACAGTTCCCTCTGCTCTTGTAGTTCTCTCTCTCCTTTCCGTCTAGACGATTCAGTGCAGTGCGGTGCGTGGGAGACTCCTTTGCGCAACCTTGTAGCGCCGAAGGCGCGATTGTGTGTCACCAACAGCACAAGCAGCGCCAACGGTCGACAGGCCCTTTTATCTGCGAAGGCAGTGCGCCCGACAGTGCCTTCCTTCGCCGCCCGTTGCTCAAACTTCGCTTTTGTTCCGGCCATCGACGGGTCAGTCAGCCCGCGATGCGGAGTAGGCGTGGACGGGGGGAGCTGAAGAAGGGGGGGGGGGGGGGCAGGGGGGAGCGGAGTTTGGAGAAATCAACCGTGAAGTATGTCGCGCGCGCGTACGCACACCGAAGCGCACTCACGCACACGCACACAAACATCTCGCAGTGGCGTCACTCGGGCCCACGCCGCTGACGACGATCGATGAACGCTGCGGGCGTTCGCCGTCACGTGGCGCTTCTGCTGCATAGCCGCAGCGTCGACCGATGGATTCGCGCTTGTTCCCCTATTACGTGTGGTGATCGAAGAAGCATTCGCTTCGCGGACGTACGTCCCGAAAACGCTTGCGCGCAGTGCGAGGTAAATAATAGAGAACCCGAGACTTCATGTTTTCGGAAGCAGCCGGGATTTGACTATTGTGCGTCACTAATCCTCTTTGTGTGTTAGCCTCCTAACGTAAATCCCGGCGTCAGGATTGCGGGGATTAAACGTGAGCAATGAAGGAGTCCACGGAGTGTAGGGGACGAGCGTAGAAGGCTTGGGCGAGCAGCCTGATGCTATTCTCGTACTAGTTTTATGCGCAAAACATCTACAGTTAGGAATTAACCACTGGCTTTGTTTCCGTATCACACACACACACACACACACACACACACACACACACACACACACACACACACACACACACACACACACACACACACACACACACACACACACACACACACACACACACACACACACACACACACACACACACACACACACACACACACACACACACACACACACACACACACACACACACACAAATTAAAACTATACTCTTCCTGCATACGTTTAACGATTGCTTCAGTGTTGTAAAACGTGCGGGGAACATGTGGAATGGAATTGAAAACATGTTGACAGCGATTGTATAGTCCTTCTAAATCTTCAGTTAAATTGCTTCGGTTGACATAAATCCTGCTTTCTTGAATCTTGGTGACCGAATCGTTGCGTATAGCGAAGCTGCATCGAACAAAAGAAGTGTTCCGATCTTTTTTTTTTTTTTTTTTTTTCTTGAAGTTCACTTTCACACAGATGCTGTAACTGCCCCGCAGACAGCGAGCATCACTGTACGAGATTACGATATGCCTTTACGACTTGCAATTACGAGGCGGTTAAGTAATTGTGAGACGTCTGCACTCTGTGTTAAATTTTACATGCTATAACCTATACCGCTTTACTAATACACTGCGGTCGTTCTTGCTGCGCGCTGAAATAGTAATAACTAATGACGATGTGTGAAGGAATAGTGGCATTATGCAATCGTGTCGCATTGTTCTCAAAAACACGCAGTCAAGTCGAAGCGATTACATGCACTACCTGTCCTTATCAAGCTGGATGACATGCGCCACCTTAAGCAACTCTCAGACACCTGACTCTTATTTCTCACAGAGCGAGAACTCCAGCACCCCGTGCCCTTCGCGTGGTTCTTGTTTGTGGCAGCTAAGCGAATCTGTAGCTTCCGCTTCACTGCACGCAACTAGGCGAGACGTGGTAGACGTTCGCACAGGCAGTGCCACTACGCCAGATGACAGCGCGAGCTCGCGCGTTCCATGCATTTCTGCTTATTCTTCTTCTTACTTCTTTTTATTAGTTTATCACAATCTCGTTTTGTTTACCGCGTGATTTCATTCAGCGCCAACGACATTCGATTCTTCTCCCTTTCCCTCCTCCCCCCGCACGTCGCACCATCCTTCACGGCAGCAAGACTGAAGCAGTGCACGCACGTGCGGCGATAGCGCGGAACTCGACAGCTGACTGCGCTGGCAGGAATACCGATGAGCTTGCTTTGTTTCTTGAGGACACTCGAAGACTGCGCTTGCATGCATCGTCTTCGCGCAGATAATCCCGGCTTAAAGGGCCCCCCCGAACAACCTCTGAACGTACAAAAAGAACGAGCGCGTTATTCTCTCCTCGCGTTTCGCGTCTTTTCGGCACAACTCGTGACGCCAGCAGTCTGTTCACGTGACGTCATGAGAAAACGAGCTCCCGATTGGTCCACATACTTGCGATATCAGCCGTGGATTGTCCACTATACCCTGGTTTTCCATGCAGTCGCACGCCCGTTCTGCCTGGTATCGCACGACTATCGCGAGCGATCAACTGATTTCACGTCGTTTTAGTTTTCGACTGCGCAAACGGAGATGACAGCGCGTAGTCGCAAAGTGCAAAATCCTGATAAGCTCGGCTGATATTTTCCTCGTATTTTATTAACAAAATTAATAAGTGGCGAGGAGGAGATAGCGCAAGTAGGAAGGGCAGTGAAGGCGAGAAAGAAATCATAATAATATTTGAGGTTTTACGTCTCAAAACCACGATGTGATAATGACGGACGCCGTAGTGAAAGGCTGCGGAAATTTTGACCCTCTGGTGTTCTTTAACGTGCACTGACATCGCACAGTATATACGGGCCTCTACCATTTCGCCTCCATCGAAATGCGACCGCCGCGGCCGGGATCGAACCCGCGACCTTCGGGCCAGCAGCCGAGCACCCTAGCCACTGATCCACGAGGAAGAAATCACTCTCTCATCTTCAATAACCAAGCGACCAAACAATGGACAGCAGGAGAACCTGCGTAAGCCTAGCCATTAAATGCATCACTTTTGCATGAAGGCGAGCAAGAAAGATGCAAGAATATATGCAAGTACTCCCCCTCTCCTCCACTTTCGTATAAACTGTCACTCATTGCCTATTTCAGCCGTCATTGTTCGTCAAGGGTTATCAAAAGTTTCCCAAATTATGTATCTGACCCATTTAGCATAGAATTTCAGTTTATCTTCACTGACATAAAATTAACAATTCCGAAGCAGAGCTCGGTAAAATACATTATCCACGGCGTCACGGCTAGCAGCCGCGGGGACTTGACGGCAGCGTCGCACCCGTCTTCCTTTATTGAATGTTGCTTCGTGGGCGAGTTGTGATGAGAAACAAAAGAATTTTTTTTTCTTGCTGTGTGCCTTCGTTCTTCGGTATTCTCAGGCTTACCGAGAACCTAAAGTGAATGCTCTGTCTTTACTTGAAAACAGCGCGAGAGAGAGGACCAGAATGACACAGACATGTCTGTGTTCTCTATTTAGTGGTCCTCTGTCTTTGGCGCTGTTTTTAGTTCAAGTTACAAAGAACCGTGCAAAGAATGTTCTGAGTGGAAAGAGCCGTTGGGGTCAGCTGTCAGACCACCTGAACGTCACCTCGCCGTCGAAAGATCTAATTTCACTAAGCTCTCTCTCTTTCTCTCTAAACGTTTCTTAACAGTAGTCTTCTAGCGGAAGAATTTTTATTTGGTGTCTGCTTGAAAACAGCGCAAAGGACACACACACAAGAGCGAAAAAAAAAAAAAGACGACAAGCTCTTGCGTCAGCGTTCTTCAGCGGTGTTTACAAGAGATAAAGCAGAAAATAAAACAAAATAAAAAAAAATCACTGGCTAGGAGGGGTGCCCGCGAGTTCCGTTTTTTTCTTTCTTTCTCTCAGTGATTCAAACGGCTTGGAATGTCCGCCGCATGACCCCGCCACTCCCCCGCCCTCATCAAGTCGCCAAGGGCGCCAAGGACGGAGAGGTCGGCGACATCAGGCGAATGCTCGCTGAAAGAAAGAAAGAAAGAAAGAAAGAAAGAAAGAAAGAAAGAAAGAAAGAAAGAAAGAAAGAAAGAAAGAAAGAAAGAAAGAAAGAAAGAAAGAAAGATTCAGAGCGAGCGAAAAAAATCCCTCTTTATATCCCTCTCAGTGTCGGATATCGAGCAGCCATGAATGTGCGCAGCCGGGCGCAATCGACGACGATCTTGGAACCGATGAGTTTTACTGTGCACAGCCGTTCATATTTCACAAGGCGCTCGAGACGTGTCAGAGATGCGATAAAAAGAGGGCCAGATAGAAAGAAAAAAAATAATAAAAAGAAAACGCGACAGAACGATACCAAAGCCCCTCCTTTCACACCGTGAGCGATGTTGACACCCGCTCGGAGGGATAAGTCCTCGATCACGCCTCGTGAACGTTCGTATCGTGTCCCCTCTACGTGGGACCGTCGACGGCATTCCGAGATAAACCCTATCTCCCTCTCCCCCCTCCCCCCCCCCCTCCCACTCACCCCTACCGGGTATATACGTATCTCGCGCGGGTTGTAAATCATGGAGCGCGAGGTTTATTCCCGCTATAATGTATATATACGCCCGCTTGCGAGAGGTAATACAGAGGAGCAAGGATCAAAGAAGACGTGGTTGCACATTGAAGAACAGTTTTGCGTATACGTGACGAACTGCGCGCACCAACTGCGTTTGAATGCCTCGCACTTTTCTCCTGCTGTCGACCAAAAACTAGGAATAGATCTCCGGCAATACCAATCGAAGACGTGCAGAAACGAACATGCATTTGACCACTCACATATCACGCCACCTGTACAAAGGTAGCCGGATAAACCGCAATGTGAAAAACTACTGAGTGTATTGAGACAACAAGCAGCACGTTTTACGATCCTGCGAACACGCATACAAGAAACACGAGATGTTGACGAAGAAGTCCAAAGGCACCGAAGCAGTGGTGGAATGAATGAATGAATGAATGAATGCATTTAAAATATCCACATCAGCCTAAGCGCAGTATATTTCGGTGTTGGGGCAACGCAGAGACATCAGAAAATACACCCGTAAACATCACACAAGAGCATTAAAACATCAGGCAAAAAAAAAAAATGTGAGTGTTTCTTAGGTCAACATGCCCTTCTTTCTATACTATCAATAGCTCCTCTCGCTTCAGCGACAACTATTCGCGCAGTCGCTCAAGTTCACAGTGACACCACTTATATCCAAGCTATACTTACAAGCCCTTCATAGCTGTCCACCGACATACTGGAACCGTTAGAAATGAACCACTTTGTTTCTGAACCTAACGGCGCGTCCCTTTTTCGAAATCATATCAATGGAGACAACGCTTGTTGCAACACATGAAACTCTGATAACAACGTATGTACAGGAGCACAGCCGCAATCCTCTCGTATATGCGGGTCAACAGCTCGGCGATTCACACAGAGGTACAGAAGAGCATTCCTTATCAGTTATCTCACGCAAGGTGTTGCGCGTCCTTCAGCACCAATCTATCGCCCTAGGATGTAGCGGAAAAACTTGCGCCGTTAGTGGCTCTCCTCGAGATAAGGCAGACGTGCACCGTTGCGTGTACGCCCGACACATAACAGCTCCTACATGCACTGACGCTATAGTCGAACACTTACACGTAGCCATCAAACGTTCTGCACTGTGACATCACCGGCGTGCCTTCAAGACACGGCGTTTTCTGACGGCTTTATTCAATGGGAAAGCACCATATAGATGCCTCAAGAAGCATAAAATAGGCGTCCGGCCGGCGTTGACATCCAATGGTAACGATACCCCACGTGGCCAAGTGGTGTAACGTTTTAATGACGAAGCTATAGCCTGGGCCGCATCCCCCAGCTACTGATTTTCTCTCTCCCTCTATCCTCTTTTCGATCCCTCTTTCCCCGCCTCTGTACATGGTATAGCAAACCGGTTCTTCCAGCAGGTTAATCTCCCTGTCTTTTCCTTTATCTATTTCTCTTCTCTCTCTCTCTCTCTCTTGACCAATTTGTAAAACTGATTTGGCCCACGTTCAAAACTAACATTGCTTACCCTCATAGGAGTGCGCGCGAAGATGAGGGTGGGAGGGGGTAGATTCCTCGTAGTCGCGCATGTCAGTGGCGTATGCATAAAATGGGGATTCGCTCGTTGGATTTCAAGCAAGACGGACGTGCCGGCCGCGACGCCTTATGGACTGAGTCCTCGTGCCTCTCGCTCTCCGACGCCCCGTGACGGCTGCCGCGTCCGCTATGCCGTGCGCCTCTCATCGGCGGGGCCTTCGCCGCCTCGTCAACGACGCGCACCGTGCCCCTGGCTGAACGTGGTCCCGTCCCCTGAACTCCGATGACCGACTCCATCTGTCCTGTCTACTCCTCTCTTCGTCGCGCCTGTCGACCCCCTATCACTTCTTTCTCTATTTTCTTCTACTGTCCTATATTCCCTCCTTATCCCTCCCTAAGGCGCTGAGCCGTGCTCCCGAAAGGGCTGCAGAAAATAGTGCCTTTTTCCTTTCCTCAAACCACACATTCATGCATAAATGTTCATCCTTCCCTCCCATTGAGAAAACTGGTGTAAGTCAGCGCTGTGTGTGCAACGCCCTTCCTAGTCCCCGTCTTCTTTTGCGCTGTGTTCCCCTCCACGGAAGGTGTAGGGGACGCTATCTGTAGTCCTTTTAACTGTATTGAGGTACTTACGGTGTAAACGTGACGAGGTTAAAGTGTACGAAAGGAAAACTTGCCTCCGGCAGGGACCGAACCGCATTGCATGCATGCCACAAGGATGCTAGTTTAATATTGCATTTAGAAGTGTATTCCAACGTAAGATGATACTAACATTGCGAGCCGTTGCCACTAGGCGGGGCTTCGCGGTCGAACCAACCAAATAATGTTACCCCTTAATAATGCATCACTTCCAATGTTACCGGCCGCTGGCGCGAGCGTTGATTCCAAAGATCGGATTATACGGGCGCAATACAAGCCGCGACGACCGTGTGGCTTAGCGAAAGTCGAGCGCGTGCTCGTCAATATCACTTTGGCCGCTCAGCGGGCCGGAAATCCTGGCATCGTGTGTTTGTGTATACGCGTAGCGAAACAGGCAGCGGGGGTCCCTGCGCCGCCGAAACGCCCGCGCGTGTTATGTGGAGCATGCGGACGTGAGAGCCGGGATGCCGTAGCGTTCGCAAGGGCTCGCCCACCCCCTCCTACCCTCCCGCCCTGCTATCCAAACAACCGTGCCAAATGAGACGACAGCATGCGCTGCAGGGACGATGAGATCGCCCGAGAACGCTGCCGCAGATGCATGTCTCGTGGGAGGCCGGCCTCTTTAATTCGCTCGGGTATCGCTGTATCTCGGACGTGGGTGCGTTTCGGTCTGCGCTGTAGTATGGCGTCCGTGACAGCCAGTGGCGTAGCTAATGGCGGGTGGTCACATACTGCAAACAGCGTGTTCAAGTGCAGTTTTGCTTGCGTAATATACACGCACACATACAAACGCACGCACGAACATACATAAAGTATGGTTGAACCCCCCCTCCTCCCCCCACTGAAAAAATTTCTGGTTACGCTCCTGGTGAGAGCGTAGTTGTATATAGATACAATGTACAGCGAGGGGGGGGGGGGATGCGAATAGCACGGTGCGCTGTTTTCATCACGCTCTTACCTATATAGGTGGCAACAAAAAGATGCTAGAATGGTTCTTGGTTGTATCATGGATGACTCCAGTGATTTTTTATTACCATCCAGGCTACAACGGCTTGAAAAGAAATGCGGAACAGCAGAGAATGGAGATGCCGCAGTGTTCGCTTTTCTTTACATCCCCACTGTACTACATCACGTCCACGGAACGTGAATATTAGAGTGTTGCATCTCTGGAGGGCTCTGACGAAAACTCACTGAGGAACAATTTTGTAGTTAGTGTTCTGTGCAAGGCGTCTTCAATAACCCCATGCATCCCGCTCACCCAATAATTGATCGACACCTCCCTGACCCCGTCCGCCGGTAAAAAAATATGCTGGATATATAGAGCAAGACAGTAGCGTAGCCAGAAATTTTTTTCGGGGGGGGGGTTCAACCATACTTTATGTATGTTCGTGCTTGCGTTTGCATGTTTGCGTGCATATATACGCAAGCAAAACTGAAAAAATTTCGGGGGGGGGGGGGGGGGGGGTTGGACACCCCCAACCCCCCCCCCCCCCCCCCTGGCTACGCCACTGGAGCAAGATCTTATTCTTCACAGACTTGAGGGCAAAGTCGGGCGCTAAACTATTCGTGCGAATAGTCGGCATGTTGCCTACCCCCAAGGGAGCTAAAAATCGATACGTGTTATTCCAAGACGGTTCCACAATACTTGTCTTCCGACAGTGACCCAAAGTCTATCGTCTATGAAGCTCAGTTTTCCATCAAAATCTGAGAACCAATGTCTCTGCGGAGGAACAAGGGGTCTGAAGAGGCTATAGCAAGATCTAAAGCACGATCTATACACCTTACACAGATGCGTTTAAAGTGCCGCCATCTTGGGCTGCTAACGTCACCGTTTTGTATCTGCAGCAAACTCACACGCATGAAAGTGGCTCTGAGCATGGTTCAGCGTTTCATATGACCTTGTTAATTTGACGTCACAGCATACAAAACTGAGAAATCACTCGCAAAAGAATCCAAGATGGCGGCGCCCACGAACCAAAAGTAGAGTCGTCCATACACGGCACTACCTTTGCCCCCATCACGCTCTCTAGTCCCAAATAGCACGTCGTTGAAGGTAGGACATGTTGCAACACACGAGAGGAAACTAATGTGTACAGACGGTCTTGGGCCAACCAAGAACGATAAACAAATAAATGAATAGAGAGAGAGAGCGAGAGCATTCATAACCACTTGAAAGTTTGCCAGCGCGCAGACCACAAGAAAGGGTTAGTTGCGTCGCTATATATGCAGCGTGGGAGCGCGAGAAACGAACACTAATAAATAAACGCGGAAGAATGAATGAAGGCCAGGCCACAGTGCTAATTCGAGAGCAGCCTCCGAGGAGTCTTGGGCGTCACGCGCATCGGGCACAGAGGAGGAGAGCGGATGGCACGCGTAAACAACAAACAGCCGCGGTGCAACAACGTTTCCCGAGCACTCCTGGACAGGCAGCGGAGAAAAGATGGACCCGGGCAGTGGTATAGTGGTGGTGGTGGTGATATTTACGGCGTCCCGTTTCAAACGGGGAAGCGGTAAATGACTACTTAGTTTGCCAATTATTATAATTAGGTGTTAGAAGGAAAGAAAAGTAAATTTAAGAGCTCGTTGCTTTGTTAAACACAATATTAATGAGAACTAACAGACAATGATGCCAAGGAAAGTACAGGGGATGTTATTAGAAGTAATTGTAATGTAAGAGTAAAGAAAGAAAAGTGGACGAAAAGATAACTTGCCACCGGCAGGGACCGAACCTGCGACCTTCGGACGCGTTATTCGAAGGTCGCAGGTTCGGTCCCCTGCCGGTGGCAAGTTATCTTTTTCGTCCACTTTTCTTTCTTTACTCTTACATTACAATTACTTCTAATAACATCCCCTGTACTTTCCTTGGCATCATTGTCTGTTAGTTCTCATTTATAATTATATGTTAGCGGCACGAGCAACGAGTGATACTCTTGTTTCTCTTTCCGAGCACTTCCGGTCGAGTAACTTACTTCCGGTTTTCCAAAATATTCAGGAAAATTCTTCTAATAAATAAATTTGGTACGAAATCGATTGTTCTGGTTCAAGTTCAGAGACGTATTGTATACATGTGATATTGGTGCATAAGATCACTTAAGATAAGGGCCACTTGAGTGTCGGGATAATTAATGAAAGTTGATCGGATGAGTTCACTGAAAGAGCTGATGGCTTTCTTGCGAGTAGCTGAGATATTTGGAGCACCTGAGGGAGCAGGTCTCGACCACGATCGAGCTTCTTTTTACGCGGTTTCCGAGATCCGCATCGGCGACGAAGCACGAAGCTAACCGTAAAGGAATACACTAGAGAGTACGAACGCCGAGGTGCCAGTGCCAGTGCCAGAAGCTAAAGTCAAGCATTATTGTCGCCTCCAATGTTATTTTGTCCGTTTATTCATCTATCGATACTGGCTATCGCTTTCTTTTTTTTTTTCATTCCTTCTTCGTACTAGCCTGTATTTCAATAGCTTACCGTTGTAACGGCTTCAGTTCCATCAACCTCAGCCCTGCTTCGAAGCTCCATTCTCTTCTGATATCCGATTTCCCTTCGCGGCGCTGAGCCCGGCTACACCCTTATAAGCTGTAGAAGATAGGGAGATAACGCCCCGTTTCGTTGCCTAGCAACCACCACTCATAAGGCACTCAGGTCGTACATTCGCGTAGCTTTCGTCATGACACAAGCCCATATGTTGCCAAGTGCACCCCCATATTCAGACTCGTATCAAAATCACATCTCTCGTTGTGTGTGCATCGTCGCCCCAGATCTCGCAGCCTTCACCGCACATATATTAAGCAGAATAAGAATAAATACGCTTCATTCGGTTCACAGTATACCTGCACCCCGAGGAAAATTGTGCTAAAGGTGTTTTAATACACCTGACGAAGGCCTGACGAATATGTACTATATTCGCCAGTGCTGGAAAGCACGACCTTCCCATTTTCTGCCCTTCGGTCCCGCGACTGTTGTATATTCATGTACCAATCTTCGGTCGGCCGTTGTAATCTCGGCCAGCGATCATCGCTCGACGGCCGCCAAAGGCACCGTGTCAAGTTCGCGCGCAGGCAGCCACGACGAATATAGGCTGCGTTCCAATGGTGGACGCGTTAAGACGGCTGAATATATACGCGCACACGGTGGCCACCGAACAGCCAGCAAAGAAAGGACACTTTCTCGATTGAAGATGGTATAGTGTAAGCCAGTAATGATGTACAGAAGCAGGCCCGTAGCCAGGGGGGAGGTCCTACGTGCTCCCCCCACCTCCGAAATTCGGATGAAAGGGGTGTTTTACCGAAAACGCATTATGAAAATAGGCGTTTTTCAAAATAGTCAAAACCTTCAGCAAGTCCCCCCCCCAAAAATACAGGCCTGTACAGGAGTATGCTATTTAAAGCGAATTACGCCGTGTGTTCCCTTTCCCGCCAATCAAGGAGGGCGCAGCCTGCCTCGCGTAAGCTAATCAGGGACCATAGGTTCAGTGTGGTCCAATAATTGTTAGCAATAATGGCAGAATTGTTCCGTAGTTTTGGCAATTTCAGCATGCGATGTGCCTTTTTATTATTATTATTATTATTATTATTATTATTATTATTATTATTATTAGTTAGTTAGTTAGTTAGTTAGTTAGTTAGTTAGTTAGTTAGTTAGTTAGTTAGTTAGTTAGTAGCTAGCGCTTGTACTGCCTGTTTCACCTGCTTGTCTCGTCGCCCCCCCCCCTACTCCCCCCCCTTTTTTTTTGAGCGTCAGTACTATTGCGCCGATAATATGGACGGCTGGTTTTCTAACGCAAGGCGCTTATGGCAGTGCCCTAAAGAGCTACTAACCACGAGATTGTGGGCACAATACATTTTGTAAGGAGAAATGAGTGGGAGCGGGAGGGATAGCAAATAACAGAGGCAGTTGTTTGCAGCGGACATATCTGGTAAATGAGCCCGGTGTGTCAACCTCTGACTGTCCCCCCTGACCCACACTATATAACAGTGTTCGTTTCGACAGCCGTATGTGGGCTCATGATTATATTTACATGATGCGAGCGCTGGTTCACGGTTCGAATATCCGCCGTCAACGCGAAACTTTCACCGCTTTCTGCGATCAGTACTTCGAACATCCCGTGGACGCTGGGACGCCTATAAAATCCATTATCTGAAGCTCATGTCCCTGCCAATATCAATACAATAGCGTTTGCAGTAAAGTGTGAAAATGAGTATATCCGTCAATGTTACCGCGTCTGGACGTGTTCTCTAGGTGTACACATCGCGCGGTATATCTATAAGCGTACTTGCAAGTGTACGCATGCGCGCACGGTGTACAAACTGCTGCAGACGTCACCTTGACCTCGTTTGCATACAGTGCAGCTCGCGGCGCGCGCACGCATATACATTCGCCGCGGGACAGCCCAAGGCAAAACACACATGTATCCGCCAGGGACGCGCTACGTACCAAAGCCAACCGCGTCGCAGCCTCCCCCCCCTCCCCCCCTCCACCTTCCTCCTCGACGGTAATAGGGAGTTAAAACGGGCTACACGGCCGCGCTTTACATATCAAGGGCCGCGCCACTGCGCTCTCTCTATAATCGCTGGCCAGACGCACTCACGACGTCCTTGAAGAAAGACTGCGGCGACCGCAACCGGCGTAGGTAGACCTTGGCGCGCGGTCGTCTTTCGGGTACGTCCCTGTCAAGCCTATGCAGACGAAAGAATCTTCGAGAAGAAAAAAAGGGGGGTTGGCGTACACTTTCTGTACGCCCACTACGGTTAGCAGTGTGCTGTCAATCAATCAAGCTGTCAGTCAACGTAGCGAACCTTAAGACCGCCAACGGAGCGGTTCTCACAGATGTCCAACTGCGCGCACGTCGTAACGATCTGCGTTGCAATACATAATAATTAATAATTGTCCGGGGTTTAACGTCCCAAAACTACCAATATCGTTATGAGAGACGCCGTAGTGGAGGGCTCCAGGAAATTTCGTCCGCCTGGGGTTCTTTAACGTGCACCTAAATCTAACTGAATGAAGAGAGTATTCGCTGTCATAACAGCGGATCGGCAACACTGGTTGACATTTTGCCGATGGAATTAGCCGACACCAAGTGACATTTGCAATGTTTACGTCATTAAGTCATTATTTAGCCAACGATAAGCCACCGATGAGAAGTCAGGACGCACCGAAAGAGAGTCCCACACATACCATTCCTTTTTTTGTTTTTGTCCATGCTGCAATTTCAGCAAAAGAAAAAAAATAATAATAAATAAATAAAAACGTTCCTCTCGCTCTATTTGTAACCCATTTCGATTTCGCATTGGCTGCGAATGGTCCGCGATTTTCGCTCTGCGACTGACGCGGAGCGCAAGGTTGCTTGCTGCTTACTTGCTGCCGTTTGTTCTGGCAGACACGGCTTAATTTTTCGAAACGTAACGCAAAAATCCGTGCGTTAGAATATCGTTACATTTTCATGAACGGTAGCCAAGAGCGGCGTTGTTTACTCATTTAAAAACACTTTCCAAATCCATATTCACCTTTGAAGGGACAATAAATACAACACAATAAATTAATACAGACTGATAAATTATGCTCCCGAAAACTCTACAGTGTCTTTAATTTCACTACCGTAGGTTTATTGAAAGATGAGAAAATCGATATCAAAAGTTTCGCTTCAACTTTTTCCCGCAGAAATCTCCGAATGGTGATGTCACGGAATTTCACGGAGCCTTTTCGTAGTTTGGCCGCACTGCCTGAACGAAGTTTCCTGGAACTTTGTACGTTAGGTGCCTGGCTCCCTCAGAAGACAATTTACTGCATTTTAACCAATTACAAAAATGTCCACATTAACCGAATGTCATTGTAAGGGTTGGAGCAGCCAGCGAGCCCGGGGGCGTCCCACCGGCGCCACTAACTACAAAATTGAAGGACACTGTGTAAATTCCAAAGAGTGTTCGGCGAAAGCCTGTGGCCATTCGACTGACTATGTCATGTCCTTTGTTTTTTTTTAACTCTCTCTCAGCAATCACGTAACTGACGAAAGAGTAAGGGGGAGAGGCCACAACTGTGGCGGTGCAACTGTTGCTATGCGCCGCTGTGCTATCACGTGATTGCTGAGAGAGTGAGGGGGAAGAGGCCACAGGTGGCACCGTTCCAGGGCACGGACGGAGGGACGGAGGAACGCCAGTATGAGACATTGAAGGCTTTCGACTTAAAATGCGTAGGCCTTAGTAGACTCCGTTATAGTCTTCGACGTCATGGCGACTAGTGCGGGAACTTCTAGGTATAGCGTCGCCATGCGCATTTTCTTTTTGCGCGTTTTCTCGCGGAAAGATTGGCGTTTTAGAACTACGAAAGAGTGAGTTGCTAATATGAGAAAAATCGTTGTTCTCCTTAGTGTCCCTTTAAAAAGTGCGCCAACAGCGGCCATCACCAAAACAGACACGTGGGCGCAATTTTCCGGATGCGCTCAAGCGCCGCCATGCATCTAGGACTGATAACACCGCACTTTTGTAGCCGTATCAAACAAACAAACAGTGCTACGGTGAACTCGGATGGATGAAAATGCTTGGGCTGGTACGTTGAACGTTTCATGACCATGATCATTTCATATTACGGCATAGAAAACCAGCAAATCGATCGCTTATCAGTCCAAGATGGCGGCGCCTCCTTCTGGACCTGTTGCACGGGAGCACAAAAGCTGACGTCACAGTCTCGGCAGTGCATTTTTTTTTTTTTTTGGGGGGGGGGGGGGGGTCACGCCTGTCAACAATAGCACAGGAATTATGGCGACGCCCGAAGAGCCTTCGTTGACAAGGCGCAATTTCGACGGGTCCCGACCAAAAAAGCGCTCCGCCGCTGCGAACAGAGCGAAAAATTTTCCAACATGCTCGTCGCTCGCCGCTGATCGTTGCGGCGAGCGAGATTGGTCGGTCTTTTTTTTTTTCCCCTATCTGCCAGAGAATTTGCAGCCCGCAAATAACTGTGTTTTGCGTCATGTGAAAGGGCCTTTAGAAGTGCATTCTTACGTTGTTGTAAAGGGCGGCAGGAAGGAACAAGGAAACAAAAGATTAAAAAAAAGAAAAAAGAAAGGAAGAGGTGGAAAAGGAGCGCTCGCGAGCTGTATAGATGTGGACACAGAGCAAGCTGAGAGAGGGAGAGGGGGAGAGAAAGCTATGTTTGTCGAAAGCGCTTCTTATCAAGCAGGAAAGAAAGGCCGTCCGACAGGTTCCCCCCTCCTCCACGGGGAAGCCTTGGCAATGAGCAAGGTCAGACGACCAGACGCGCAATACAGGGGAACACATACGCCGACACAATAACTATATAGTTGTATAACCACCAACTACAGGGAAAAATGCGCAACCGCCCCGGCGATACCGCGGTTAGTTAAGGCAGAGTGAAGTAATCGCTCGTAATGTGTTTTCATCCCGGAAAGCATGCGCTAATTTTTATATACGCAACACGCTAAGTGCATGGGTATAAAATATCAGACGTGTGGTTTATAGGCACGGCAAACCTAACGCAAAGCGCGCGCGACAAACCTGCGATCAATAAATTTAAGTAAAAGGGTACATTGTTCAAGGCGTTTAATGTGGCTGCATACTGACGACTTGCAGTAAAGTTTACTCTGATTGGTGCGGTGAAACTTATGGTCTTACACCATACGCTGGACGCACTGGCGGCTACAAAGGGTGAGTCTTACTAATGAGAAACCTTACTAATGAGAACATTTCTCGCATTTGAGAGATGAAGCGGGCATGCAGTTAATTTGAAACAACGGTAGATGAGGTTATTCTGTTTTATCCATTCATTAAATTTTTCCACGAGATATAAAACTAACGTCGTTTAATTGCAAAATCCATACGGTGTATAACGCTTAGGCGGTAACTGCTTCGCTGCCATCGAAGCGTCACGCTTTACGCGACTTTTGAGTACGAGTGAATCCGGTTGAAGAAAATTTTCGCGAGTGTGAGTCCGGCTCAGGAAAATTTTGGTGAGTCTGAGTCCGAGTGAGCCCTAAGCGCAAAATATATTTCATGAGTGAGTCTGCGTGAGCTCCAGAAGTTTTGCCGACCTATGCTCATTATGCATGTGCCTCAACATCGTTCGGGCTGCTTGGTTCATGCTCAAAATGTGCGCTGAATCAGCGCAATGCACAAGCGGTACACGCATGCAAAGGAGTAAGAATGACAACACTGCCATCCCGCGGTGCGGGAATTCACCTAACTAAATTTTGCCGTCAACGGACCGTATGGGTTAAGGGTACAGGCATACGTGCCTGCTACCAGTACGGGCTAAAATCTTTCTCTTCGGAACAATTCTATAGCGTATATACGTGCTCCTCGTACATACGGGACCGGACCCTTTTGCGCATGTTTTCTCTTCTTCAAGGGTCTCAGCGCGCTGCTTCAATATCGTACTCGTATACTACCGGTACATACACATATGCAAGCCTCAGCACTATTGCGATAAGAGTACGACAGCTGCAAGCTATGTGATTGTTCCCAAGATTTTGCCGACGCTGAATTCCACGTGGCGCGCAATAAAAGGCGTTGCAAGATGCGGGGAAAACCGTAAAACAAAGTGAAAGCTTTTTATAAGCACGGTCGTCGATCGTTTCCTTGCAGCCAGAAACGTGAAAGAAAGAAAGAAAGAAAGAAAGAAAGAAAGAAAGAAAGAAAGAAAGAAAGAAAGAAAGAAAGAAAGAAAGAAAGAAAGAAAGAAAGAAAGAAAGAAAGAAAGAAAGAAAGAAAGAAAGAAAAGCTAATCCTACAATCTTCTGAACAAAGAAACAAACCATAAGAAAATAATAATTGTTGTGGTTTTACATTCCGAAAACCACGATATTATTATGAGGGAGGCCGTATAGTGCAAGGCTCCGGAAATTTAGACCAACCTGGGGTTCTCAAACTTGCATCCCAAATCTAAGTACACGGGCCTCTAGCATTTCCCCGCCATTTAAATGCGGCATTCGATCCCGCGACCTTAGGGTCAACAGTCGAGCACCAATAAAATAACCACTAGATGAAAGAAAGAAAGAAAGAAAGAAAGAAAGAAAGAAAGAAAGAAAGAAAGAAAGAAAGAAAGAAAGAAAGAAAGAAAGAAAGAAAGAAAGAAAGAAAGAAATACAAGCAAACGCACATACGTTGCGCCTCGAATTTTGGAATGTTACGCCATCAAATAGATTCAATATAACGATGAAATGGCGCACGCCATCCATTTATTATATACAGCTTCTTTCCATCATTCCTGCTTTAAGAAATAAGTACAGCTATAACGTTTTCTCTAATGGAACCGATATAAATGCAATCGAAAGCAGCACTGAGCAAGAAAGACTGTACGCGTATACGCGGTTGACGGTATAACGAAGTAATAAGCGGCGACAGCAGCTCTTGCTTTCATTTCCTCCGCTACAACCACGTTGGGGAAAATGAAATTGGTCCCCGGTACGGCCTCGACCCTGATCGAGGAGCTGGGAAGGCCATCCATCCATATGCGATGTCCCCGCGCGTTAGGCGCGGTATCCGTCCGAAGAGCGCGCATGCGCACAAAGGTAGCCCCGCTGTCACGCACAAACTATACATACACAAGGCACGTTCCATACCCCGTTCCTTTCTTTCTTTCTTTCTTTTTACTGTATACTTATTTTGCCACCGCTGCGGCAGCTCTCATCACGTCCCCGTGACGATACAGTCGCGTATTTTCTTTCCCATCACGGCGACACGGACGTCATCAGGCTCGTAAATTTTTCTTTTTTTTTTCCATCTCAAGCGTTCTTTCTTCATTCATCTATCTATACTTTCCTATTCCGGCTGTACTCCACGTGGTAGACGTACGCGGGTCGAAGACATGCGGCAGCTACCGTCGCACTGCGGCAGCAAAACAATGGCAGTGTATACACACACACACAGGCGCGCGCGCACGCACAGGCGAGCGATTGCGTAACGTAAGGTCAAAGAGACGCGTCCAGATAATGGGTGGGAGAATAGCGAGGGTACTATTTTTTTATTTATTTATTTATTTCCGCCTTTAGGGAGCGCGTCAGTGTTTCTCAACCCTCTCACGAAGACAGGAGGGCTTCGCACGTTTAATTTGTTTACCGGCACGGTCCGCTACGCGACCGCGTGTCGCCGCTAGACGTTGCGCAGAGCGCCCGTGTTTACGCCGGAACGCTGCGTGGGTCGATGGGGCACCATCTTGAGAGAGAGGGAAAAGGAAAGAGAAATTATCCGACCTTACGCTCTCCTTCTCAATGCTACGCGCATTACACTCAATGCCACGGTGACTATGAACACAAAGTCTTATCTGCACACAGACTTGAAGAAAGACCGATTGAATGCCCCCCCCCCCCCCCCTCTCCAGTCACCTGAGAAAGGGGCGCAAAGTCTACCCCATTCATTGACTTAAT
The DNA here is from genome assembly GCA_030522465.1 of Rhipicephalus appendiculatus. Classification (NCBI taxonomy): domain Eukaryota; kingdom Metazoa; phylum Arthropoda; class Arachnida; order Ixodida; family Ixodidae; genus Rhipicephalus; species Rhipicephalus appendiculatus. The sequence continues at coordinate 166,154 of JALIZH010017967.1, forward strand.
AGGGGGGGACCCTGCGCACGCCTATGGGGAACCCCTATAAGGGGAACCCTGCGCACGCCTATGCCGGTCGATATGTTGTTCATTATTATATTATTATTTGGTTTGCATACATAAAAAAACACGAAGACGCAGAGGAAATAGGGAGGGAACGGCTGACAACTGCCACCTAGAGGGGCACAACGCCTGCCTGCTCCTTCTCGGGAAGGGGGGAAGACAGAGGAAAGGAACAACAAGCATCAATCATGCAAGCAGCCATCCTCTGGCCAATGAGCCAAGCAGCATAACAAGGCGAAATACAGGTGGACGTGCAGAGGTGTTCTTATTTTGTATAGACAAACTTTAGCGCGTGACGCCACAAAAATTCGAAGCGGCACTGCAGTCAATTTTAGCAGGTTAAAAGTGAAAAAGATGTTCGACACAATATCATGAGGCGAATCGTCCCTGAACGCATGTTCAAAGCACGCGACTCGGGTTTTCAATAGTTACTTACAAAGCTATGTCATGAAACGAGCGTGCGCAATGGTTACGAAGAAATTCGCATAATGCGAAAAAAGCGTCTAATACTACGAACCGAAAGCGCGAGTAAGGCATTTGAGTTGGTAAGCTTACGAATAGAGAGCCCCATACGGTTATTTATTGCGTACACGTTCAAGTTTTCTAACATCCTAGCGAAACCGTTCGCGCACATTTCTAAGACTCAATTATACTACTGATCAAGAACATGATCCGCACGTATCCGGACCGACAGCAGACGCACGGCAGTAGACACGCTCAGTCAAAAGGTAGCACATACACCTCCTCAATTAAATAAATCATAGAAATTTCAATCAATAAAAAACAATTAAAATGCCATAGGTGTTAATGTAAAGGGCATATTGTGATCTAGCATATGACAGCCTAACCCACGTCTCCGTGGCTGACGAAGAATCCTGACCAGAATTGCGGAAAGTGAAGAGCGGTATTCTAGTTCACATGTGACATAAATACAGAAATAAAAAGTAAGAAATAAATGTAGTGAAGACGGTTGTTATGGCGGCAAAGCGTCCCCGGTTTACGTAAAGGCAGCTGCTAACAGCTGGCGGGTGACTAAGAACTAAATGAATTCTTTCTTTTTATTTTCTTCGTCTCGCCTGTCAAAATGCCACACAGGCACACTTTTTAAAAAACAAAACAAAGAAAGCGACGATCACAGCTGTCGCACCGGTCACGCGACAAAGGCTCGTTTCATAACCGACGATATACGCAACGTCCAATTTGCATCGCAACAATTCGTAGCTATTTTAAACTGACCCTACTATCCACCCAATTCGCACTAGAACACGTAGAAATGATAAAACTGCACGCTTTTTGTCGCAGCATATGCTCACAGGTCGCGCGCAATTGTCACACAATACGACAGCGTACAAGTGCCGCTGCCGACACGATCGAAACCGCTTTTTTCAAAACGCGTCGTCTCGCATATGCGCCTGGACGCCAACGCAGTCACATGCAGTCGCCTTTTAACCTTCGAAAACAAAGGTCGTCCCCCAAGTCACACCTGCATCAGACGTCTTCGCGAGACGCCGAAACCGAACGACGATCAGATACGGACGCGTCTCTCCACAAACTCGCGCCCGACACTGGCTTTCCAACAATGCTCGGAAGCCGCCGCATCCGCCACAGACGCGTACGTACGACGAGACGCGTCGTTTCCGCATTTAGCGCCTCTGTTTTGACTTCCTTTTCATCACTTCGAGAAACAGCTCGCACGGTGTTCACGTTCTTCAATGTCCATCTCGTTGTCAAAGAAAACGCCGCGCTAGAACCCGCGCCAGGAGCGCGTGAAGCCGGTTGGAATGAATGAACGCGTTCCACCGAACACCCATGCATGCACGCTTTCTACTGCCACTTTCGGTTCGTGCCCTTCGGTTCCGGTGCCACCCACGGTATCAAACGTCCCGCCCAGTTTTTTTTAATCAGTCGATGAAACTAAATGGCAGGCGCGCACCTGCTGAGGTAAACAACAGCCGCATCCGATCGGCATTTTCTTTCTTTTTTTCTTTCTCTTTTTTTTCCGGAGGGAAAACAAATCGGCGATTCCATGCGCCGTACTCACTGCTATGGCGGCTGACATCGGCGACGCTGATGCCGTTCTCGTAGAGCATAAGCCTTTTCTTGGTGCTGCTCAGCGCGAAGGTGGAAACCAGGAGCGGGTCCCCGACGGGACCGCCCGGAGCCTTCGCCATGGCACTGTTTGGCGGCTCGACGCGAACGCAAGCAGCCGGTGACGGCACGGCGAGCGGCGGAAACCCGTCCCTCGGATTTTGCTACGCGTGATCGTTTTAGGGGGAAACTGTTTTCTTGCTCGGTTGTTTCGGTGCGCCCCTCCCCTGCTCTCGCCATCGCGCTGCGGCGAAAAAAAAATCCCTTTCTTAAACCCCCCTGGATGGATGAAGGGCGTTCATAGTAAGTGCAGGACGTATGAGTAACAGGACCCTCACCTTCGCTTCAGGGTAACGGCGCGCGCCCTCTTTATTAAAAGCGGTGTTATTGGTATGGTGGCGCCATCTGCTCTAAGTTGGGCAAACAAGTTCTGCACCACGGCTTCCTGCTTCTTTTTTCCGTTTTTTTTTGCATTTTTACTAGCTTAATTCTCTACCTTACTATCTCCCTGTTTCCCCGGTTAGGCTCTGCTACAGTAAATTGCCGACCATAGAGTTTTCTAATAACTGTAAGAAACTCCATGCTGCTGCCGATAATCGTGGTTGTTTTACTAGTGCGCCATTGGCCAAAATCTTAGGATTTGCTGATTGGGGCGCCATCTCTGGGCTTTGAAACAAGCTAATAAATGGCATTTTTATGTGTTTAAGTGTTCAAGTCCGCAAGGAATGCAGCACTGATTAAGTGAGCAATGCCCTTTTGCTCGCGCCGTGAATTTTGTGGATGATACTACGTCTATAGAACTCTTCAAGCTTTCTTTAATGTACTTCTAATTATTGCGGTGGTGAATCGCGCAATAACACCCAATACTGTAGCGAACGTGGTGATGCGGTGTGTCTTTTGTCATCGCCCCTAGGTCACGCGTCGATGTACGATCCTCACAATCCTCTGCAAATTCGTCCATGGACATGTACGAGTTTCGCAGTTGGTATGATGCTGTTACAGGAAGGGCGATTACGTACATTTACCGCTACATGCTGCACATTCAGCTGGAAAACCAGCCCGTCTCCTTTGCTTCTGTCAGGACAAGGATAAACAGAATAGAGCGCTGCGTGCTTGGCGCTAGCAGCTAACCATTCTCAGGTGGCCGATTATATACTCCGTATTTTCACCACTTCCTGTTATCGGCCCCATTTTCCTAAAGCCTTAGGCTCCAGTTGGGATTCGTCGTTTTACGATCCACTTAGTTTTCTTTTTCGATGTTCTTCGTACGCGCAGGTGAGCATGCTCGCTCATGTTTTCGCTTTCTAAGGCGCTTTCTCCAACACCCTTCAGACATTGAAAGGTTGAAAACTACCAACCCATTACGAAGGGCTGGGCTATGTTCATCAATATCATCAGCCGCAGCATCAATAAAGTGTGCAGATAATGATGTGACCTCTAAAGCTCCGTTGATGCGGATGATCATTATGATGAAGGTGATAATAAAACAGCCACACCATGGGTTTCGCCTTAGAACCGTCTTAGGCGAATGCATGAGGCACCCTGTGAGATTTTAATCTTAAAAAAAAAAAAAAAAACGAGACAGATTTCAGTCCCAAATGATTGCTTTACTCTAAGGTTATTTGAGGCGGCCTACAACTTAAAAGTTGGAACTGATATGTCAGCGGGTCAAGCGATCACTGAGAAGGTGGCTAGTTAAAGTTAATTAAGAGTTACATTGTGATGAAAAAATAGTGGTTGTAGTTAGACATTGCTACCGCTAATACGCATCTGGCACAACTTTTCAAGAACTCTTTTTTTTTTTTTTTTTTTTTAATATTGGGCCGAGTTAGCAGGGACACCCGGTCTATATTCGAGTATGAAGCTAAATGGTTCCGGCGGAATGTGGAGTTGAAGAAGACGACAAACGTGCGAAACACAATTTCGCTAGCGTTTAGAAATTCATTATAGGGGCTAGATTTCGGAGACAAATAAATCCGCGCGAATTTTGAAGCCCCGTAAATAACGAAGATCTTATCATTCCAGCACTCTAAAAATCAGTTGAATAGCACCATATGTGAAAAACTAACCAATAAAAATGGCAATCACAAGTGTGCGTTGTCAAATTTTATGCCTAAATTTTCACAGAGAAAAAGTCTGACATCTTCCCCAATTTTTCCTCTTGTGGAGACCAGAACAAAATAGAGCGTTTTCTCATTCCGCGTAAAAGATTCTCCAGCTTGTGTAAAGTGACTTTACAGACAGTCTTCCGCCTGTTTGGATTAGATACAAATGTTATATAATTACTTTCTTCATCTACGGGAAAGTTGCTGATGCCTTGCAGGGGCTTCTAAAAGGTTCAAAGACATTTAGGCTATAGAATCAGCCTTTTGCTCCTTATTTTTTCTTTCTATCAAACTGCGTTATCTTTTGTTGCTATTTGTTCACTCCAGAAATTATATTCATATATTTTGTCCTTTCATCTAATCCTTAATACTTTCAAGTTTCATTCAGTTTCGATTTCTTGCTTTTTTTATGTACTGAGACAAGATTATTTAAAGATTTTTTTTTTATTTTTTTTTTAACTACCCAGTTTCTGGTAAATCTCCTGGGGTGGGTGTGCGCTAAAGATTCAAGGAATCTACTCCACTACTGTTTCGTCAGGCGGGCCTGCCTTCGTCAGGGGCTGGATGAATTTTTTATTTATTTATTTACATTCTGTAAGCCCTCGCGGGCTGTTACAGGGGTGGGAAAGCACAATATGCAATAATAAATACAACATTATGTACAAATCAGTTCCAAACGACGCTGAAAAACTTCAGCTGACTCACAATCAACAAATACTGGAATCGAGCTTGTTCCAGTCAATAATTGTACGAGGCAGAAAAGAAAACTTGAACACATCAATTCTCGTGGCATAAGGTAAAATAGCATATGGATGATTGATACGCGGTGACACTCGGGCTTGGGGGTACAAGTACAAAGTTGGATCTATGTTTAATGTTTTGTTATAGAGTTGGTATAGAAACTTCAAGCGCGCGAGTTGTCTGCGCGTCGACAGCTTCTGAAGGTTAGCCCTGTGAAGTAATACGGTCACTGACTGCGTCCTCTGGTAGTACGAATAAATAAACCTGGCTGCCATTCGCTGGATCCTTTTTAGCTCATCAACAAGCTTTTGACTGTGCCGATCCCATATAATACTGGCATATTCTAGGGTTGGGCGTACTACTGTTTTTACTACTGATAAGCCATCAGCTTTGTCTCAGGCAGAGAATCTCTTAGCTTTCGCCGCAAAAGATAAAGCTTACGTTGAGCCGAACCACAAATATTTTCAATATGATTGTTCCAGGTCAGATTCGAAGTAACTGTAACGCCAAGATATTTTACCTGACTAGATCGCTTAACGTCTTTATTTTTTATTTTATACGTAAACGTCAATGGGGGGTTTCTTATTTGATACCGTCATGCATGTAGCCTTGTCGAAATTAATTTTCATATCCCATGTATGTTCTTGTGTGTGTGTGTCATAGAGTTTCTGTTTTAGCGTATACAACAAGCGTCAAACGCGACATTATTTCGTCGAAGCTAACTTACCTCAACCGATTTTACCCCTTCCTCTTCAAGGTAGCCAACCTTCCTCAGCTTGAGACTTAGCGTTACCTCCCTCTCTAGGCCTGCGAGGACGCATATCGCTGGATCGGTTCACCTCTACGTTTCGTCGAAGCCAACATGTACGGGTTGCAGGGCGTAGGCAGAAATTCTTTTCGGGGGGGTGGGGGGGGGGGGGGGGGGGGTGGACTTTCTTGATCTGAAGTGGGGGGCGGACAGGCAAATGTGGTCGAGTGTCAATTTGTGCTCTGTATCACACGGGAGAAAAAAAAATTTCAAGGGGCGGGGGGGGGGGGGGGCGTACGGGCCCGGTGTGCCACCACCTGGCTACGCCACTGAAGGGTTGTAAGCTTACCGTAGGTCCCACATTACGCTATTGCACGAAATTCTATAAGAAAAAAAAAGACAAAAAAAATAATTGGATTCAATATTTTCATTTATGTATTCGTTTGTAATTTTTGTATTATTTTAAAACTAGTTTTGTTTTTATTTTTATTACGCCTTAGTTTTATTTTTTTTTATTTTTGCTTACTTCTGTTTGCTTTTCTTTCCGTTTATTTCGGTAATCTGTTATGGGCATCGCACTCCGTCACATGACGTTGTGCGGATTATGGCTTGAAATACACGGACTTCAATGGGGAACAACAGTGAGCGTATGAAGCGGAACATACGAAGTCCCGCGCAAACTGTTCAGGCATTTTTGCAACGTGTCAAAGGCAGCTGACGTTTTCTTTTTTAGGGGCGAAGCTCCTTAGCCTGTCGGTCGTGCGTCCCTTGTATGTAGTAGCCACCTGCTGATGACGATGACGATCGCGATCGTCATCCCCACTATGCGATCGCGATCGCATAGTGGGTACATGGAATGTACCCACTATGCGTCATAACGATGACGCTGATGACGATGACGATCGCGATGCCATACAACACATGGCATCGCGATATGGTCTCACATGCATATCGTTTGACCACATGCCAACCAACCACCATCACGTCTTCGATGATGTACCTCCGAAACTTCGCCCACGCATCATCATTCACTCCGCGGATATGCTGTGATTTTTTTATCTTCCTCCTGCGTTTGTCACACAACTGTTTCAGCTGCGCATATTTCCGCGAAAGGTTCCGTGTATGCCGCGTTGAAATGTTATCGCAGTGCGAAGCTGTGCAGCTCTTGGATTGTTCCGCCTATGCAGCAAAGCGTCATGCGGGGTCTTCTTTTCTCGTTGCCTTGTTTGAGGGAAATAAACGATCCACCAGTGTGCTGAGCAATGAGTCTGTGTCATGTTACTAAAGCATAGTTTTCCCCTTTTATTTTTATAGTTTTGTTATTATTATAGTATAGTATAGTATAGTATAGTATAGTATAGTATAGTATAGTATAGTATAGTATAGTATAGTATAGTAGAGGTGGGAAAGAGAGAGGTGGGAAGGTAAAAGCCTAGCCATATGCCAGGATCATCTAGGTGCCCACCAGCTCTGCTGTGACACAGCCTTGCACGACTTACTGCGAACTGCGCAATTTCTTTTTGTAGTTGTTTTCAGTGATAATCCCGTCCATGGTTTTATTGCTGCTAAAACTGTTTTAATATTGTGTTCTTCTAATGGGAATGTACAATGTTAAGTATGTATGATTTTGTGTAAACAAAACATGTTCTTCTGGTGCCTTTCCTGCTGCAATCTCTGAAGCGATTGGCAGTATTGTTACATAAATAAATAAATAAATAAATAAATAAATAAATAAATAAATAAATAAATAAATAAATACTTTGTCTCGTTGCACCTTGCAGTGATCTATGCAACCAGGGGTTCTGCCAGAAATATTTTTCTGGGGTGGGTGGGGAGTCGAACCAACCTTTTATGCATGTTCGTGCGTGTGTTTGGGTTGTATGCGTGCGTGTAAACCACACATGCAAATTTTTTAAAAATTTCCAGGGGTGTGCGCAATCTTAACAAAACGATCTACTGCAATCGTGAAGCTTCTCGATCACTGAGGCGCGATTTACCTCAGTCTTTGTGGGCTTAAACCGAGCGCATCAAAATAACACGTGTGGCAATATGCATTTTATATTAATGAGAATTAACGGACAATGATAAAGACATGATAAAGACAATGATTAACAGACAATAAAGAGACAATGATTTCGTCCACTTTTCTTTCTTCTCATTTACATTACAATTACTTCTAATAACATCCCCTATACTTTCCTTGGCATCATTGTCTGTTAGTTCTCATTAATATTGTGTTTAAGAACGCAAGCGAGCCCTTAAATTTACACTTCTTTCCTTCAATATGCACTTTAGAAAAATAACTAACCTTAAAGCGCTGACTTCTGAGCCAGTGAACTAACGTGTAACGACGTCCTCGTGTTTCATCTCGTTAAACCCGCATTCCCCACCAACTCTCCCGCGTAGTGTTCTCGCAACACGGCCGTTAGAGCGGCAGAAGCTGCACAGATTACCACGCTATTGCGTAGCAGGCTATAACATCTTCGTACTCACAGCGGATTCGAACACTGACGCAACGGTCTGCTTCCAGTGAATGGTTGTTCGAAAGAGGCAAATGACCGGGTGGAACGACAAGCGAAGAAGAACCACGCAGTGTCCGATCGATTTGGGAGGGGGGGGGGGGGGGTTGTCGTGCTCCTGGGATGAGGTTTCGTTGTCCGCGAGACGGCACAACTGGCCGCGTTTCATTAACCTGACAACGAAGGCGAGCGTGACGCAACCCGGTCTGCAGCCGCGGCCCCTTTTTGCTCCAATCTGAGAACGCCGTGAGCGTGTTCGCGAACGTTGAATGGGTGTTACTGAAGCTCACGACGTGGCGAGAATACCACGGCTGTTGCACAAGTAAGGACTATAGATAATCACAGTCCTTGTTCGCCTATTAAGGCGCACTCATCAGAGTCACTATTCTCCTGCTCCTCCTCCTCTTTCTCTACTTCATCATCATCATCATCATGATCTATTGTACTGCGATCGCTTCGAAATGCATCCAACGCCCATAGGTGATGATGATGATGATGATAGCATATGTGTATGGCTCACACCCACTCTGGGGGATTGGCCAAGAAACGAATATTTTATAGACAGAAGTGATCAGATATGTATGATATTACTGTAGAATTATAGAATGGTTAGAACAAATGAATGACGCTAATTTACTACTCCGCCCGTCATCGTCACCTTTTTATGTGCTGGGTGTCTGAACTGTTCAGAAAAAGTTTCTTTACACTGTACAAAAACAAAAACTTTAATACATTTCGGTAACCAGGAGTAAATACACATCGGCACAGCTATGCGCTGCGCAGACATCACTATCTTGTAGTGAACACGTCATTACTCTAATATACTTGACTAAGATGTGACATGGAGTGCAAAAGAACTCAATGGGATACAATGATACAACGGATACAATGGTACAATGATAATTGATACAATAGATGTAATGAAAACTATGATGCACTGAAATGATGCTAGCGAAACTTGGATTGACTGACCTGTGTAGCTGGGGATGACGGTGTTCCAAAAAAAAAAAAAAAAACCCTCGCCTGCCACAACTGGCGCGCGCCAAAGAAGTAGTAATAAAACAAGATAGGTTTTGGCTATGGTTTCAACCCGGGTCATCTTGTTCCGAAAACGAGTGCTTTGAACACTAGTTTTAGAACAGGGTTCGCAAGGCTTTGCGTTAGCGTTTGTGCGCATGCGTCATACGCTATCCTCTTGGGTACCCACGTTAAGTGGCGAACAACGAACGTTATCTTTGCGTCCCATATTCTAAAAATGCTAGTAAGACATTGATCTGGCCGAGTTGGTTCATAATAGGAAAGGCACATCGCGACTGAGACAAGGGACGAAGGACACGCACCACACACACATGTTGTAAGTCAGCGCTCGTGTGTGGTTTCGTCCCTTGCCTCAGTCGTGTTGTGCTTTCCTATTGCTAAACATGCCAATGTTTTAGTACAGTGAAGGGGCCGCCATAATAAGTTCTTTCTGCAGCTTTGCGCGCCTCATTAGGAATTTGAGCAAAGCCTTGGTTGATTGAATTCTCGATGGCTGGAGAATAGTTTCTAGCGTCATCGTTCTGTTGTCGAGACGAGCGAGGGCGTTTGAGACTCTTCTTTACTCTTCTTTCAATCTCCCCCATCCCTTCCCCCCTGTGCAGGGTAGCATACCGGTTATGCAAACTGGTTAACATCCCTGCCTTTCCTCTCTCTCGTTTTCCTTCGTTCCTTGCGCGCCTCTTTCTCTTTTTATGTGAGATCGAACGCGCGCAGTTCTGGTGTGCGTGCGTGCGTGCGTGTGTGTGTGTGTGTGCATGCGTGCGTGCGTGCGTGTGTGTGTGTGTGTGTGTGTGTGCGTGTGTGTGTGTGTGTGTGTGTGTGTGTGTGTGTGTGTGTGTGTGTGTGTGTGTGTGTGTGTGTGTGTGTGTGTGTGTGTGTGTGTGTGTGTGTGTGTGTGTGTGTGTGTGTGTGTGTGTGTGTGTGTGTGTGTGTGTGTGTGTGTGTGTGTGTGTGTGTGTGTGTGTTTGCCGCGCGGGCTACTCCCGGCTTTCCGTCCTCCCATCGGCCTCAAGGATTTATACAAAAGAACGCAAGAGCCTGCGTACGCAAGCCGCTTGGGGGCCCTGGCACAGAAACTCTCCATTAGCAAATTTTAATACATTTGCGTCTGTGACGGCTTTGCGTGCGCATGAACATTACGTTTTTGCTTAGAGCGCATGCGCAGAAGTTCTGCCTCAGCGCGTTGTGCTGAACGTGGCGTTCTTGCGGACGCCACGCCCTTAGAGACGCAACGTGCGCAGTGCCACGGGTGCGTGGCAGTGCTTAACTTCACTGCTTCAATAAACCAAACTGTTGTCCCAATTCATCCGCAAAACAGCAAACCCAAGTTAGTGCGTCAGTTCTAAGTCCATCCATCCATTTCTTTACAGTTGTCGTTACTTCTAGTGGAAAAAGTAAGCTGAAATACTTACGCGGATGAAGCAACACCCTGCCATTTTAATAAGTTCTTTTCGCTTCGCCAGAATGCCAAAAATATACTTTGTCAACGACCAAAGGGCAAGTTTGAGCATGTGCCACGGCTGCATGAACCCGTAAGACACGAAAATAAAATTGTAGCGATGAATCTATGACTCTGAGTCCCCCTCACGGTTCTCGAGCTTCTTGTATTGGATCTGTGTCAACGATAACAGTACACATAGTAAGTAATCAATCCTTCTACCTCCCAAAAAAAATATATATGATGACATCACGGCGACGGCGCAGATATTGGTAATATGTGACGTCATGATGACGTCATCAAGTGGGGATGATTTTTGCATCACTTGTTGACGCCGATGGTCTGTTTTTGTTTTCGTGTTTAATTAAAAAAAAAGGGGTGGGGGGGGGAGATCTAAGGCTTTCGCCCTTATAAACGTGTAATGCTTCGCCACGCTCCTGTAGTGGAATGCCCATTTCTTTCTTTCCTTTTAACACGAAAGTGTTTTATGCCGGGGTCCACCAAGATTTGAGTGACGTATTTTCGTCACAGAAATGACGTCGAAATAATACACATGATCAGAAGACAAAGGAAAAAAGTTCCGTCAACGGGAGTCGAACGTACGACCTCTACGTCCGCGACGAGAGATGCCAGGCACACTATCCACTGCGCCACAATCACATACTTTGCAGGCTTTAAAAACAAGCCTTTTATATCTACCACTGTCCTCTCACAGTGCTCTTGCTAAGAGAAGTAATGCATTATGACCGTGAAATGCACGATTAGTTTCTTCAAAGCGTTGTTTCTCCGCGTCCGTCCCATTCGGCGTGTTTCGAATAGTAAACGTGCAATTTTGCCGACGCATTAACACACTGCCAGGTGGCAACCATACCCCTAGCATCCGTCCATACCAAAAATAACTGTGCGACGCGCCGCGCAAGTGCGTCGCTTGTATAGTGAACTAGAACCAATATTGGTTCTAGTTCACTAAAGTCGCGTGGCCGTAACTCCGCATCCCTAGCCATGTTCCTGGCTCGCCCCGCGAAAAATCGCAGCAGGCCAACGGGGAAGACACGACGCGCGTTGCGTTTCCCCCTGGTCGGGCAGCGTTGTTCAATAAGCCCAAGTTCGGCGCCCAATCATAGACGCTCTTCTGGCTGTCACACCGCTTTCAATGACTCCGCTCTCACCGTACAGCTACCGCAAGCATCTATGACCACAAGGGTTCCTTTAATCATTCATCATAGACGTTAGTCGTCGGGATACAGATGTACCATCAAGCGTCAACGTAGATGCATCCACGTTAAAGGGTGCTATAACTGTCAACACACCAATGGACATTGTGCAAGCTCTCATATATCAATGTGCAGTAAACATTCGACTACTTCTGTAAGGACACGTTTCACTTTCGTGTTATACCGATTCCTATGACGGAGGGATCAACCATGTTTTTTTTTGTTTTCTTTTCTCTTTGTTTCTTTCTCTCTCTCTCTCTCTCTCTTTTTTTTTTTTTTTTTTTTTTTTTTTTTTTTTTTTGTACACAGACCTTTCAAGGGCAAGTCGGAGAAACTGGAAAATATATTGGAACCAGGTTGGCAATCTAACCATCGGAAATGTAAATGTCGATCTAGACAGAAACAAATTTCAAATTGTTGCGCAAAGTGAGGCGGTAACAAAGGAAGGACGAAAATTACCTGTTTCGATTTCTGATCATCTTATGCCACAAAATACACTTAAAAAAAAAATGACAGCAATTCCGGATTGTTCAGTCGCTCACCGTTGGCGATAAAACGTGAGCGGCCGCGTATGCGCAATAGTCGAAGCATGTGACGTTTAAAGAGAAGCATTATTGTTCGTAATGCTAGACAGTGTTGGACTGTAGGTCAGGAGTGTAGCCAGAAATTTTTCTCGGTGTGGGGGGGTGGGGTAACACCACCCTTAAATTTATGCATGTTCGTGCATGTGTTTGTATTTGTCCGTCTACATATATGCCTGTAAAATTGAAACGTTTTTTTTTTTGTTTTTTTTTTTGGGGGGGGGGGGGGGAGTTACAATAATATAATAATAATAATAATAATAATAATAATAATAATAATAATAATAATAATAATAATAATAATAATAATAATAACAATAATAATAATAATACTTATTATTATTATTATTATTATTATTATTATTATTATTATTATTATTATTATTATTATTATTATTAAAAAGTATCTGACTCGGGATCGAATGATTCTGCTCTGATACAAACGGACAACAGAGAGATTGGGTAAGCACAGTACCTAAGCTCTTGCCTGCCCCCTGCCCTAAAATAATAGCAATATAATAACAACGTAATAAAAAGCGTAATAAAATAAGGGAAAGTGCAAATAAAGACAGGTGTATAATAAAGTACGTCACGGAGGATAGTTCAATTACCACGTTAACTTCCGTCCACAGATCGTGCTGTGAGTGCGGAACATATTTCGCAGTCTCCACAGAAGCCGCATTTATTCCATTTATTCTCCCATTATATTCGCCTCGGTATCTCTATCCACGTTCCCAGGACTGCCCGCGCGATATCTTCTGGAACAAGAGAAACAATCTCCAAATAAGAAGCCAAAGAGTGACTGGAATTTAGGGCAAGTTTCTCCGCGAATTGTGCATGCATGCCGTACTACAGCCGAGTGTTATCTTCGTCCCGCTGCAATTTTGTTTCGTTTCATTTGCGACGGTCATATAGAGCTTAGGACAGGTCCGCAGTACCTGCAACACGAGCTGGAAATGCGACGGCCAACGCATGTATACGAGACACGATTCGCTGTGTGTGTGTGTGTAATAAACCAAAGCAACAACAACAGCAGCAGCAGAAGCGGCACGTCTCAGGCAGCCAGCAGCCGTTCCAGGCCGGCGCCTTTTCTTTGTTTACTCAGACGCGGCGTCGGGCTCGTTTTCAATGGGCGGCCTTCTGCGGGCTCGAGCGAAAGAGGATGCTTTCACTCTCTCCTATCTTACTCCTCCTCTCCCTCTACATCACCTCTCCGTAAGCAGCTGCCCTCTAGCGGACGGTGAATGCACGAGCTTCCGCTCTGCGCTTCCGTCCGCGTCTCGAACGAGTGTGCCGTCATTGCTCGTTTATAACGACCCTTAGAAAGAACGACGAACCCAGCCTCGAAGGACGCGGGCGGCAAGAGGAGGAAATTTCACGAGCACACGCGCTGGGAAATCTCACGAACACGCAACGATCCTTGCTGCTTCGAGTGAATTCTCGCACGGCAGCAGCCAGTGTCTAGAATATCAAAGGTAGGGGTAGGGTTCCCTTGATCAGTTGGAAAAACAGGCGGACTTCATGTATGTATGTATGTATGTATGTATGTATGTATGTATGTATGTATGTATGTATGTATGTATGTATGTATGTATGTATGTATGTATGTATGTATGTATGTATGTATGTATGTATGTATGTATGTATGTATGTATGTATGTATGTATGTATGTATGTATTCCTGATCACCAGATAAGCGGGGAGGGGTGCTGCAGATGAGCGGCCAGGCCCTAATACCAGATCAGTAGTAGATCAGAGCACTTGGTAAGGACGTATATATACCGTGTACAACTAATATCTTTTTCTAACATTGTATTTCTTGTTTATGAGACGCTGGATCGGTTGTTAGATCCTGCGTGTGGTAATTATAATAATTGCCTCCGAAACATTGGGGGGCGAACATTGTTATAAATAGCAACTAATCTATACCTTACGATTTCACAGTATCGTGAAAAGACAGGACGTTTCGTGCTGTCTTCAACTTTGTTTGATTCCTAAATATATAGGGCAGCGACTGTAGGTACAATAATCATCACATAATGAACCACATATAATAAAATCACGATGACGAATCGTGTTGAAGAGCTCGCATGGAGGAAGAACAACGGTGAGTGGAGCTATATTGATCTGGGTCTCAGATCCAAATCCATGTGTTGCCCGTGACTCGTGTCATGAGCGAGGCGCCGTATTTACACAGGATGCAGCCGCTAACGACATTACGAAATAGTGTTTGGCGCACCATCTGCTCTCTCTCCCGACATGGGAGCGGCCAGCATCAGTCCCAGACTGATGCTCAGGAACACAATAAAGTTATTCATACCATACCATACCATACCATACCATACCATGCATCTGCTTGATGGATACTTGAGTTATTCATAGATAGATAGATAGATAGATAGATAGATAGATAGATAGATAGATAGATAGATAGATAGATAGATAGATAGATAGATAGATAGATAGATAGATAGATAGATAGATAGATAGATAGATAGATAGATAGATAGATAGATAGATAGATAGATAGATAGATAGATAGATAGATAGATAGGTTTTCCTGCGAAGAGAAGTACTCGCGTGCTTGTGCTCTGTACCGAAGAGAGAGTGGGTGGGGGGAGGAATTTATCCTACAGAAGCTGGAGGGCAGAAGAAAATGGAAAAAAAAATGTGAATAGAATAACCTTACTCGAACTTTTAATTTCGATTTTCAGTCTTACTTGTGCGAGTATGAGTAACCTTCATTGTTCGAATCCAGAAAGTTTAATAACAGTCAGAGATTCGAGAATAAGCTATTAAATTGAAAGTAACCAAATTAAAATAATATTATCGCTGTTGCTTCGATGAAGAGCGCCAGAGGCCTAATACGCGGCTTGGTGTCATAGGTGCTCGACGAGGTGTTGCCGTATTCGTGCTCCGATAGTAATCGTACGCTGCCAAAATAATGCCCGATTGGCGAACCTATTGAAAGACACCGATCGAGACATTCTCGAACAGAATACGGACTGAATTAAAACGGATATTTTGGTTCGAAGTAACGAATATCTTGGCACTACTGCCTTCGGTACACGTGTATCATTCGCGCACAGTGATGATATTTGTAAAGGTCAAAATATCGACTGTGAACGGTCCCTCACTTTCTTTTTTGCTCTTGTCTTTTTTCTTTGAAAAGCGATTAGCGATTTCCGTCTCGCTCGTGTATTGACGTAAGCGGTGAATCATGATTTATCTATTTAAGGGAATGCGAAAAGCTGAAATGTCGTTATTGGCCGTACTACACTTAATACTGTCAAATGCTGAGGATGGGCACCTCAATGGAAACGATCCGTTTTGCAGTGTGTCTGTTGTTTCGCACGCGCTGAGAAACATACGTTCGTTGCGCGAACTTCATTCACATTACTGACGAGAACCGTAATGCTGTTAAATGTATCTGAGCGTAAAACGGTCCACAAGTACTGACAAAGTATGAATTCGCATTGAAACACCAATTTTACTATTACATTTCTTAATTGTATATACATACTATAACTATTTTGTACAGGATGTAAGACTACGCAAGAAATGCAAACGTCGAGCAATTTCTACAACACCCTTGCGCTCGTGACTAACTGTCGCTTGCAGTGCTCATCATGGCATACGTGTGTAATTGCGAATGAAGGCTTAATAATGTCGTGGTAGGCGGGCTCACATTGATTGGTTGGTTGATTGATTGATTGATTGATTGATTGATTGATTGATTGATTGATTGATTGATTGATTGATTGATTGATTGATTCTGTCGGGAGGAAGGAAGACGAAAAGGAAGGAAAGGCAGGAAGGAGATCCCACAGAAACGCAGGGGCGAGAACTGCCGCCGTAATGGATAGCTTTAGTATGACTTTCAAGACTTGCTGGAATGGCACATGCGTTCGGCTGACTTGAAGGGACATGAAGAATGACCCGCAATCAATTTGTACCGTAAAATCATTTATTGTCGGAAAACTCTCTGCTTTCGCGGCCATTCTCACTATCCACAGCATCCTACACTTTTTTTTTTTTTTTTTTGTGGTTGTTTCTTCTTTTTTAGACTGTAAAAATTCGAATTCTTTTATTTTCACACCCAGCATACAAAGAGAGAGAGACAGAGAGAATAAGAGTAGAAGAAAGGCAGGGAGGTTAACCTGGTCTGAGCCCGGTAGGCTACCCTGCACGAGGGAATGGGGGAGAGGGAAGCTAGGAAACAAAGTTACCGAAAAACTCACTAGAGACTTATACATTCGTACAACACGACTCTAGGGTGAAAGCCCTCTTGCTTTCCTTCTCAGTCGATGTACTCATCCTCTCCCGCCCCCTTCCGAAAGCTTTCTTCATCCAACGTGGTTTCGCATGGCCTCCGGGATCGGAGGCACTGCAAGCTTTCTGCACCTCATCTGGTTTGTGCACTGCTCTGGTTGCACCTCATCTGGCTGTGCATCTGGATCGGCCCTAGCTTTGGACAAACGATGACGTCATGTTATCACGTTATCACATGACGTCACGTTGTGTGACATCACAGTGACGCCATGATGACGTCACAAATCTTGGTGGCTTCTGAGGTCATGATGACGTCATCACGTGATGATGTTTTTTTTTTTCTCATCACTCATGTTGACACGGTGACGCCGATGGTCAATTTTAGCGCTTGATGTGGCATCTAATGCTTCCACCTTAGCACCGGTTGGACCCCTAGCCGAAGGCTAGTCGCGGGTCCAATGCGAACAATATGCAATAATTACGAGTACATAGTAAGATAAATCACATGAGTGAGTGAGTGAGTGAGTGAGTGAGTGAGTGAGTGAGTGAGTGAGTGAGTGAGTGAGTGAGTGAGTGAGTGAGTGAGTGAGTGAGTGAGTGAGCGAGCGAGCGAGCGAGTACAGCTTTACAAGAGTCCAAACATATCTTCTTCGCTGCGCTAAAGAATTTGCTCGAAAGTTCCCTTTAACGGTGTGTATACTACCTTACGCGATGGTTGGAGTTGATGGGGAGGGAGGGGGGGTAGCGGCATAGGCGGTACGGTGTATGCGTGCAGGACATTCCGATCACGTTTGGCTGTCGGTGGCGCGTTCGGCCGGGATCCGCCGTCGTTGTGGCTGTACCAGAACGGCAGGAAAAACGTACGCGCGTTTGTTATTCTTAGTCGACTCGCGTACGACTCGGCACTTCTGGGTCGCCCACTTAGCTACGAGCGCTGGAAGCATATAACCGACAACATCATTAAATCAAGGACAACAAAACCGCTACGCGCTTCTGGATACAAAGCACGTCAACGTGCGTGACATGATAGAAGGCCATTTAAAACGAACACGACAATTTCTCACTCTGAGAAGATGTATGACACAAGGTCACGCCGACCGCGATAGTTATAATTCATCAAATCAGTCATTTAGTCAGTTCAGTCCCAGTTAGATAGATAGATAGATAGATAGATAGATAGATAGATAGATAGATAGATAGATAGATAGATAGATAGATAGATAGATAGATAGATAGATAGATAGATAGATAGATAGTTAGTTAGTTAGTTAGTTAGTTAGTTAGTTAGTTAGTTAGTTAGTTAGTTAGTTAGTTAGTTAGTTAGTTAGTTAGTTAGTTAGTTAGTTAGACGAATGTTAAACAGAGGCGACTATGGTGGAAGGCGTAAGAGCGTGAAACACAGCACTACGGCGAGAAAGCTCAAGACAAGGTTGCTGCATGACGAACGCGAGGTCTGACAATAATAAAAATGTGGCCCTCAAGATCATATCGCGTTTATGGCACGAAAAACCCCAGAGTATAAATTTTATTTAAAGAAAACAGGGTATATTCGGCTTTTATATTCTATACCACACTTTATTTTTATTTGTCTCCGCACTACTTTTACTGTGTTCGTGTTATGTTACTGAAACATAGCGAGTGAAAATGGCAAGCCATTAGGTCACAGTTCTCTTTTTATTTCCTTTCAGTTATAAAAGTAAACTATCCAATGTTTAAACTTGGTCTGTAACACCGCGGTAGCCGCTTTGACAAATCCGCATGAAGTGGCCGGAGAAATTGACACGACTGATTTGCTGTTGTGTTTTTGTGCAACTTTGTACTCGAGGCCTTGTACTTCATCGACACGGAACGACGTATACGAGACGGCGGAAGTGATCCGTTAATAATCCCTTCGAAGCGAAACCGTTTCGCGTACCCAACGAAGAGCCCCGGTCAGCCGGACGAACTGAACCGTGACGGACGACTGCGTGCCGTGGTCGAGGCCACGGCGAGTCGCTACGCGCTAGCGAAGCCGCTTTCGCACTAATCCCCAGTGGGGTTGCTTGCTGGCCGTCCTGTCGGAGGGTGAAACAGTTCGAAGCTTCCGTAGTCTTTTGTCAGAACACCAGACGTCACGAAGCCATTCGAGTACATCGTCATGCCTTGGCTTCTTCTTCCTCTTCTTTTCAACACGAAAGTGGTTTATGCCGGGGTCCACCGCGGCTCCTCTGACGTATTTCCGTCACGGATATGACGTTGTAAAATATAAACTAACACACTGAGTTCAAAGAAAAAACGAGAAGTTCCGTCGCCGGGCGTCGAACTTACGACCTCTCGCTCCGCAGCGCGCGGCGCGAAACCTAAACTTAAGTATACACGGGCATCAGGCATTTAAGGCTCCATCGAAAATGCGGCCGCCGCAGAGGGGATTCGATCCCGGGACCTTCGGGTCAGCAGTCGAGCACCGTAACCACTAGACCACCGCGGCGGGTTCCAGCGCCAGTGTCGTCGGCGTTCGCTAAAACAGGTCGCGTGACTGGAGGGAAAGGAGGAGCGTCGTGAGAGAGGGAAAAGAGGTCACGTGATAGACCATGGAGAGGAGGTGTAGCTGAAGGGGTGAGCGAATATAGAGATTAATAAATCAAAGCAAGTTTCCTTGGCGAGGCGGGGTTTGAACCCGGGCATTCAAGGTCCGGAGACAGGTGTCATAACCACTGGGCTGTAGCCACTCGGAAATTTCGGCCACATGGGGTTTTTTTAACGTGCACCTTAATGTAAGCACGCGGGCCTCTAGCATATCGCCTTCGGCTAACGGTACGAAAACCATGGTTATGGTTCAAGTTAATGGTTATTTTGGAAGCATAGGATAACGGAGCACAACTTTACATAAGCCGATTCACTGTCAGGATAGCTAATGAAAATTAATTGAATAAGTTTGTTCAAAGAGCCGACGGTTTTCATGTGAGCATCTATCTATCTATCTATCTATCTATCTATCCGCCCACGTCTGGGTGCTCTCGTGATCACCCCCTTAACTTGGGGTAAACCAAAATTAGTATTGGAGGGTAAGATGGTAAGACGAATATGACTCCCTGGTCATGACATGAATAACGTGACAATCCCGTCGCGTACGTCGTCAAACCCTTTCTGCCAGACATGTGTGGTACATACGCGTATACCACGGGCGGGTATGCGCCACAGGTGACTGACAGTTTATATCTATCCAGGAACGGCGAGAACAGACTGTGGTAATTAGAACGCGAGAGCGTTAAGAAAAAGCTAACATCGGCATCGTTGACCCGACGAATACAAATAATAAATTTCAGTGTCCCAGCAGGAATCGAACCCCAGCATTCTGCGTGGCAACCAAGTATTCTAGCGCAGAGCCACGCCAGGTCTCGGAACTGCTTTTCAAATAGACCTTAATGTTCGTGAAACGTCAATTGTGGTAGCAGTGCTGGCTATCTAATTTTACAAACATTATATATGTAGGCATATGATACAGCCGTCACGTCGGGTTAAAGTTAATGTATTTATGCGCCATCCACTGAAATCGATTTATGGTGCAGTGTCCAGGGCTACCATCCATCGCAAGCCCAAGCGCCACATATCAGCTTACCGCTTCTGGTGTTGGTAATACCCATGTTGCGGTTGGCATCGTTACGCAACTATGAACAACTGGTGATATAAAGCATATGCTACTGTTTAACATTTGTCTGTGCATAGAACATTTGTACATATCTTTAGCGTCATTTCGTAACGTTTCGCTCAATAAAATATTGCAACACAGTCACCTTCCCTCCACATGCTTCGCATAACATCGATTCCCAAGGTACGCGGGATCCGCCGAATTTTTTTACGTCCGGTGGGGCATGTTCTAGTTTTTTCTTTAGGAAATTACATGGCGGAAAATGTGGCCGGTGTGCTTAGCATCGATAAAACAAGGACAAGACAGTGGCACTCCATAAAAATTAGAGGTAACGATATCAGTCATTCACGGCATGCTTTATACAAACGTCACTTCACTGAAGCTTCGAGATACCTAAGCAATGCATCCAGGGCTTCCAGGCCTCTGAGGAGTCTCGGAGAGCATCGGCATTAGTTCCACAACACCGATTGTAAGCGTCACGCTTGACATTTAATTCGGTCTCAGAAAACAATAGCGTATCAAAAGAGAGACTGCGTGATTCATATACCGACGTCTGTATGAAAAGATCGACTTCCAGCGTCGCGACCTGTCTATAGAAATCTTTCGAAACACCACCGCCGTCGGCTTTGAAGGATCGCGCTGTTTGTTGCAAACCTTATTACATTTCGGCATCACTTTCCATCGCACCATTGTCCGCGTAAGGTTCACTACGCCTCACCTTGCGTGCAGTATAAGAAACAACAAATGTCTGTCTCCACATGTCTGTCTGCATCTATCTATCTATCTATCTATCTATCTATCTATCTATCTATCTATCTATCTATCTATCTATCTATCTATCTATCTATCTATCTATCTATCTATCTATCTATCTATCTATCTATCTATCTATCTATCTATCTGTCTGTCTGTCTGTCTGTCTGTCTGCGGTAAAACTTCGAAGTTGATAACGGCGGTATTACAACAGCGAGCGGTTTGTGTCTTGCAAGCAGTCACAATGAAAACACACGCTATATCCAGCTCCCCAAATCTGCGACGATCAAACGCAGTCTTTCGGGGGCACGCTCATAAGCAGCATCCACTCTCGTTCTTTTCCCATCGCTAAGGCTATACGAAGTACATTCGAGTGCGCGCCTAACAATCGTAGCATCCACACACCCGTCGCCTTATCTCTAATACACGCCTCTGTGGGTCCCCGCGATCCACTGCCACCGTTTATACGTAGTGCACGGGCCACGCCAGGGGTATACAGAAAATGCAGCCATAAAAGGCGGCTGGTACACCATGCGCGCAGGCATTCCGCGAGCGGCGACCCCCCCCCCCCTTGGGCAAGGAGGGGATACACTGGGGCGTGTGCCCGTCTCGATCCTGCCAGATTGGCCGGAGAACAAAAGAATAACCACCGCCGACGTCACACGTTCTCCTCCTCCTCATCTTCTTCCTCCTTGCACTCTGCTTTCAGTCTCGCCTCTAATAAAACGCACCACGGGCCTGTCGTGCGTGTTCGCACGGACGACTGTGGCACTTATGCTCCTCGTGTATTCCTCCTCTCCTAATTGTAGATGCCCTCCCCGTTTCCGTCGCTCCGCAAAGCGTGAAGCGAATGGTTTAATTGCCTCATCGGCTTAGTCTCCGCTCGTTCCCGTAAACTTCCTCGCCCTCTCTCCCCCCCCCCCCCCCACCCCCCCACCCCCCCCACCTCGGATTCTCCCGTACACACCACCTGCAACGCTATGACTGCGGCTGCGCCGTGGGCGATTGTTAGAGAAGCGGGCGGACGTCGTCGCATATATATAAGCGACCTGCGAAGTATGCATGGGATGTTACACCGCTGAAGGACGTCGACGGTGAACGGACGCGACGAGGCCGCCGTTTAACGTCCGGTGTGTACGCCCCAGAGTTGTCGGGCTGTCGCTTTCGGCTACGTCACTTTCGGCGGCCGATGAAATGACACTGAGGCACGTAGAAGCGGATGCAACGAAAGCCGCTCTTTGGAACAATGCCCCTATTTGGAAGTAACATGCTTCGTTGCTTTGCTTGTCCGCCTCAGGTGGTACAATGGTTACGGTACCCGGCTGCTGACCCAAAGGTCGCGGGTTCGATCACTGGGTCAGCATTTATATGGAGGCGAAACGCTAAGAGGCCAGAGCACGTTAATGAACACCAGGTAGTGGAAATTACTGGAGCACTCCACTTCGGCGGGCCTCATAATCAGATCGTGATTTTTGCAACGTAAGCCCTCGTATATATTATCGTTGTTTCGCACTTAGTAGCTTGCCTAAGTTAACGCGACGTATGCGGACGTCCTATCATTGAACTTCCTCAAAACCCACGCGTCCATAAACGTCATGTTGTTGTGTTCCTTTAAAATATACCATCGATCCGTAGTGACGGCACGAGTCACCGTGCTTTCAGCGCATATGACCGTCAGTGAGACGTTTTCCTGAGGCGTGAAAAAGTTAAATCTAGTTAAACATATTGTGCACATAAGACCCCCGTTTTCTCTCACATTATGCATCGGCTTGCTCCATCAACTGGCAGCCCGCATGACCTGAATGCAATAAGAAAATTTTAGTTTCGGCACCTTTTCTTTCGAAGATCATTCGTGTCTAATCAAATGCTGGAGTGGGAAACCTCGCAACACATGGCCGGCAAAAGTGAAGCCACGTTTTGCCCCTGCTGTGTGTCATAAGCACGCCGTCTTAGGTGGTGCCCGCCGAGAGGTAAGGTGGCTTTGGTATGTTAGTGAATACGCCAGATGATTGATGAAATAAGAGCTCGTTGTTCAGTAGCCTATCGAGAAGAGTATTGATGAGCTGATCTCCAATGAAATATGCCCAGAATTTGGAACTTATCGAGAAAACTTCTAACACAATTAAAGGCACACGTCGAGCACTATCTGTCCGGAAAGATTCCGCATACTAAAGTGATAGGGCGTGTGAGGAAAACCCTGCCAATCCGCTAACCATAGGCGTGCGCCCTTCAAGGGGGGGGGGGGGGGGGGGGTTCGTCCCAGCGCCTCCACTCACCATTATGTCAATGTATGGGGCTAACTTCGTGATCCTCCCACCTCCCCCGAGTCGCATTAGGTGTATGTATAGGTCTGACTTTGCGCCCGGGACAAGGGGAGGCGCCCCCCCCCCCCCCCGGCCCCGTCGTGTGCACGCCTATGCCGGTAATGTTATGTCTTGCCAGTGGTAAGATGGCGGATTCTTGGCTACACTTTCCAAGGATATCTTCCATTCCAGCATTTCTTTTTAATCCTCCTTGGTCTAATCTCCCTCATGACCGAAAGGTTGAATCTTTCGGCCGTATATGGAATAAACAAAAAAGAAATTGTAAGGTTGCTGAGGCTGTCGTTTCGGTCTGAAAGCGGCGTTCCAATACAATCTACCTTGGCAAACCAAGGAGGTTTCTGAAACCATGTTTGCTTGTCGTAGTATAGCCATACAAGGAGCCATGAGCCCACGATAAAAGAATGCATTATTAGCCAACAACACCCATCTCGCTGAGCAGTCTCGCCTAAAAAGACCAGCTACAATTGGCGACGAGGAGCCAGGCGACCAAATGAGCATGTGGATTCCTGTAGAATGGGCGCCACTTCTATGCGGCGACCGAGGTGGAGAAGTCACTGAATGTAGTTTTTCATCACCAACAAATAATAATCATTAGGGTTTTACTTCCCAAACCCACGATATGATAACGAGGGACACGCTCCGGAAGTTTTGACCGTGTGGTGTTCTTTAAAGTGAACTTAAATCTAAGTACACGTGCCTCCATCGAAATGCGGCCGCCGCGGCCGGGATTCGATCCCGTGACCATCGAGCCAGCAGTCGGAACACCTTAACCACTAGGACACCGCGGCGGGTCTCACGCTCATCAAAAGCGCATATAAGCGTTCTGCCAGCAGTAGTCGTTCCCTTAGTCACCGAGGGCGCATGCGCAGCGAACGCGTGACGTGTATACGATCGCTTTTTTCTTTATGGTCCATCGTGACGCGCGCGATACCCTGCCGGCCAGCCGTGCGTCTCTTATGCATCTATCGCGTGTACAAGCTGGTGAATACAACGTACGAGTACGATAACCCCCCAGACGCGCCGTTAACCAAACATCAGCAGCAGCAGCAGCAGCAGCAGCAGCAGCGGCGGCAACGTTCCGCGAGCGTGTCGACCCGAGCGCGCGACGCCTCACTGCGCCGGCTGCGCCGCCACTTGCGTTCTTCTTGCGCGAGTACAATGACACAATCCTTGCCCCGCATGCACCCGAGGCCGCACCGTCGGGTGCGAGCATCGTATACGCAAAAGTACTGACTGTACTACAGCTGCGTGGGTCACGACGCGCATAAATACCTGTCTCGAAGAATGAATAAACAGCGCAAACACGTACGGGACGTAGAAAAGAAAACACGATGACTAGCCCGCCTTGAGCCGCTTGTTCAATAAATATCTGCTTCTGATCAGAATTTCATAAATCCTAAACGTGGGGTCGGGGTAAAAGAATTTTTTTTTTTCAAAAGTCGACAGGTGCAGCGGGAGTCCATAAATGTTGAAACCTAACTTGTAGATCTGGTCCGCGGCGGTCACATTCCGATGGAGGCGAAATGCTACAGGCCCGTGTAGTACATTTCGATACCAGTAGACGCAAAAGTACATCAGATGGTTTGGTTGAAATTTCCGGAGCCCTCCGCTACATAAGTCATGCCTCGTGATCATATCGTGGTTTTTGACACGTAGAACCCCCAAATTATTTTTGTAAGTAACTGTTATGCGCTCTAAAGTACTGAAATACAAGTTTTTTCAGCTCATCTTCACTCATGAGTCATCACACACACACACACACACACACACACACACACACGCACATATATATATATATATATATATATATATATATATATATATATATATATATATATATATATATATATATATATATATATATATATATATATATATATATATATATATATATATATATATATATATATATATATATATATATATATATATATACTAACGAGATTGAGCTTAGACCGAAGAATACCGTTGGTTTTATAGGCGCACATATACTGTGCTATTTCTACGTTTTCACGTTCATTTCATTGATGGTTAATACTTCCTACACGCAGCTGAGATACGCAGCACTAATCATCCCAACAGCTGAATTCACATGTATATAGCCTCGAACTATTTTTCCAGAAAGATCAAATCAACAAGATTGAGTACTATACAGAAGAAAGTTGCACATATACATATAAGCTGTCGATACAATAGGTACTTTTTGCCTTCATCTAACTAACATACGTGGGTTTGACGTAACTCCTTTGTTAACACGTCACCAGACTGAAAGTTCAACGTTTCTGCGCACTCTAATTAGTTCGTCTTGCCAAATCTGTTCAAAGAAGTCAATTAAGTTCGCCTACCCTTCCGTACTCGATCGTAGCTCTCACAGCCACGGCTTAAAGTCAGGGGGGGGCCCGGCCCCCCCCTTCCATTTTTTAAGGAGGAGCTCGGCTCCCCCTTGGCAGGTCAACTGTACCACTGCTGCACCCACTTGACAAGCGCTGGTGTTGATTTTCTTGGCAGTATACAGTGATGTGTACGGAGAAATTATGTCTCATATAGTATTTAATTTGTAGAACATTCTTATATATATATATATATATATATATATATATATATATATATATATATATATATATATATATATATATATATATATATATATATATATATATATATATGTGTGTGTGTGTGTGTGTGTGTGTGTGTGTGTGTGTGTGTGTGTGTGTGTGTGTGTGTGTGTGTGTGTGTGTGTGTGTGGAGAGAGAGAGATAATGTCGCCGCCCTACCAGGGCCCAGCCCTGCAATGATGGGAGACTTTAAGCCCTGCTCACAGCATGAACATTTTTAACATTTTAACCCAAAACATACATGTACAAACATGTGTTTCTCCTTTCTCGAATCGCACTCGCAATTTAAGCGGGACATCACGGCTTCGACAACGGCAGGATGATAAATGCTATTGCGATAACGCACAAACTGAATGGAACTGTTCATGAAGGCTTCGCATCGACATGCATAGTGCCAATGTCCCACTGAGCCATCGGTCACACGGTGTCACGTAATCACAACTTACGTGTACCCAATGCGGTATCATCAAAGATACCATACCACCGATGTAAAGCTGCTGCCACGTTCTGATCTTTCTATCGGGGGGAACCGGTACGAGCTTCGGGCTAATTCTGAATATAGCAGGGGCGTAGCAAGAAATTTTTTTCGGGGGGGGGGGGGGGGGGTCACCTCATTGCAATGGTCATTTTTGGCTCTGTATGTCACGGTGAAAAAAAATTCGGGGGGGGGGGGGGCACCTGCCCGGTGTGCCATTCCCCTGGCTGCGCCACTGGAATATAGGCCGCCAATTTTTCGTTCTCTAATATTCGTCGTATTCATAACTTGCGTAAAACATCATTACACGTCCTTTGATGTCGTCGCTCACTTCTCACAGAGGATACAATTTTTCGCGAAAGAGTTCCTGCAGCACCTGTCGTATACCGCACACCTACGCCGTGATACATAACGCTATATTCGTTTGCACGCAGACGAGCTGCATGCAGGAAAGCGGGGAGCCTTTGCACGTTTGCCGCTTATGTAGTACTGTCATTACAGTCACGGTGTATGGCGAGGCTGGTAAAACCTGACGCGGTTCGCGGGACCGACGTTCTTCGTGGGTCGCCACCTGCAGTTTGACGTAACGCTCGTATTCCCACGTAGATGGGGGGCTGGCAGCGAGGAGCTTGTGTAGGTAGGTGTAAAGAATGTGAGATGGGAATCACGCATGAAAGTCTTTTATTTGTCAAGTGCGTTGGGGCTTATTTGCTTCGTCCGTTGGCTTGCTCTCTTCTTACATGTATGTATGTATGTATGTATGTATGTATGTATGTATGTATGTATGTATGTATGTATGTATGTATGTATGTATGTATGTATGTATGTATGTATGTATGTATGTATGTATGTATGTATGTATGTATAAGCTAATGTGTGTGTCCGTCCGCCGCTCTGCATGACTGTTAATAAAGCAGTAGTCCATCTACCTGTCTTTCTGTGTCTGTCGTTAACTCTTCGAGGTCTGTCTGTCTTCAAATCAGCATTGCCTGCCTGTCCCTTTCTTTGTCTGTGCCCACCATGTACGTCACCAGACAAGCAGTTGATTATGTCATGATTGTCGCTTCTTTTTTTTTTTTCTTTTTTTTTTCTTTTTTTTGTAGCGTAAGCTGTTATGAGTTTACAACATCGGCTGATTTTGCTGGCGATGTTGTCCGCCGCCGCCGGTGTCCGTCGTAGATGTCATGTACAATAAGAAACAAACCCGGGTTTGGACTTGAATCGAACCCTCGAATTCTCCGTGATAGTGAATTATTGTGCCACGTACAGAGTCAGGGCTGGTGCTTGAAACGCCTTCGTAAAAAGACAAAATAGCGGCGTCATGCCGAGCGAGTATTCACGTTAGCAGCTATGCAAATATTGCGTGGCAGAAGCGTAGAATCGCACAAGGCGTCACAACGTGTGAATTGCGCAACGAGTGGCTGGTTTAAGGTGGTTGATGCATGATCTTGCGGTGCTATCGACCTGTGGTAAGTAGTGTGGTTTGTCCAGTTACTGTGACACATACGTTTCTCCCCGCTAACAAATGGAATGCACTAGCCATACACAGCCTTGTTGTAAAAAATTGCTTTTGATACTTCAGTTTGGTTCTCATAGATTACACTGCACTAAAGGGAAAGGGTTGTGCTAGAAGATAAGGAGCGTCTGAGACCAGACACGACATAGACGATGGAGAGATGAGTAGATTTGTTCAGGTATACATTATGAGCGTAGGCTGACTCACACACATGACACTAGTAATTGGAACGCACCGAGTGAAGGCCTTTGTCCAGACGTGGGCATCATTAGGGACCGTAATGGAGTTGACCTTTCCGGTGTGCAACGAACATTCGAGCCCACTAATTACAGCGCAGGCGAAGTATACCCCATGCGAATCCCCCCTGTGTTTGTACCTTCCCTGTTTCACAACGTATAGTGGGTCGTATGGCGTTGCCCGAAGTGGCACGCCATGAAATACTCAACGCGCCCGATGAGCGCTATTTGCAGATGCGCTTCAATTTGTGTAACGAGTAGGTAGCGTTGTCCGGCTGAAAAAAAAAAATCCGACGAATTTTGTTCCATACTTTCGAGAATGGTCACCGCCGACAGCACAGTGGGAAGCCAACAAATCACGCTCTTTTCTTTCAAAACAACATTCACGGAATTATATAAGGAATTTTTAAAAAATATTCCTTGCATCTGCAGGGAAGATCGTCTTCGGTGACCCTCCACGACGCGTGATCGGAATTCCCTGAAGTGCGTACCAGCAGCCTACACGACAATTTTTTCATCAACCCGGCTGCTGTGATTCGTTGAGCACGCAGAAGTATTGGATTTTCAAAAGGGCCGTGTTCGCAGGGTTTAAGGGGTAAACCGGGGTATGAGAGTTTAAATTGGCCTCCGATTAATCTTACCTTCCTTATCCTGCGCAAAAAAAAGACAATCACACAACAAAAGTGAACCAGCACGTCTCCTTTCTAATGTTGGTTCATATAGCCATATACAGTATCTAGTTGCCTCTAGTTATGCTAAGAAGAGCCAATTAGTGAAAAACATCAGTGGCGCTTCGCTGTTTCTTTAATGGTGTACACTCAAACCTCTTTATAACGAGGTTGCATCTTACACGAAAATAAGTCGGTTATATCCGAAAATTTGTTATAAAGGTATATTCCTAAAACTATACCTGTTGCAAGAATATTCTTCATTTACTTCGTTATAACCAATATTTCGTTATATCCGGGTTCATTATATCGAGGTTTGAGTGTACTTCGTACAGGAATTGATACCAGTATGATGAGACTGTGTGATGAAGTTATCGTTAAAGCTTCGAACCTGGTCCCTATTCTCTTTCCGCGAGTCCATCCCCAGATGGGGGGCATAACGCCAGCTCCGAAAGCGTCCTATAGATGTGTATGTGCTGTTTGCTGCACCTTGGCAGCGGTTAATGCAATCATCAAGGCAGGTCTCAGAACTCATATGGGGCGTCTGCATTTTCCCCACTGTGCCGGGAAGCGAGCCGCAGTCACGCACTCGTCCCCAAGGATGGTCGGACCAACCTGGTCCACCGGACACAGTCCCACCGGCCGGACGAATGACGTCACGACCTCCCAGTCTGCGGACACCCATGACGAGCGTACACGAGACTGGTGGTTGGATAAGAGCTTTCGGCGTTTATAACGATGATGAAGAAATGGAGAGCATTACGCCACATGATCGTGTGAACACTAGCGCAAAATTTAATAAACATGGACAAACAAACAATGATACACAGGCGTGTGCATGGGGGAGGGGAGAAGCCCCCCCCCCCCTCCCCTAGTCATCCAAAGGAGGGTGCCAATTCTTGCTTTCTTGCGGACTCGACCAACCGGTGGAGGTGGAGGGGGGTGCGTTGCGACAAAACTAGGGCCACCTAATGAACCCTGCGCACGCCTATGATGATACACACAACACAGGCGCCACGCCTTTGTGAATAGCTCCCCTCGATTTTTCTTTCGAAGTTGATACCCATCAAGTGACCTCTGAGACACATATCTATCGGCCGAGGGTTTTTTCGCTCGTGCTGGATGGATGTATAGATGTTATAAGAATTCCCGTTGAATCGGTGCGACTAGAGTAGTCCCACCCGCACTCTAGTACCAAGACAGATACAGCCAGCAGCCTGCCTTCAAAGGTCCTGCCTGTGATAGTATGCACCTGTTCGCAATATCAAGGCTCGTGGTATTCGAACAAACACGCCCTCGTTCGCCTAAGCAATCTAATCGTGACGACGGGTCTCTGCGCGCTACTATATCTCCGAGGAAATAGGGGTGAACGACCTCTGCGTTTATTAAAACCGCTGGAAGGAAACGCGTCTGCTGCCCGGCAACGTTTCAGCGATATATATCTCGCTACGCGGGCGAGTAAAACAGTGACGGGTTTTTCGAACAGCGTTGCCAGGCATGGCTTCTTTGCGCCAATGTGGCTACCTTTTTTTTAGGCCGGTGGCGGCAGTGTATAGGCTTAAAATAGAGAAGTTGAAAAAGAAATCGCAATGCTTGTAAAAAACACCAGTTTATGCGTGCTGGGTATTTTTCAATATTTGTCAAACACCCCTCTCCCCCCCCGACTTTTGGGAAACCTACTCAGCTGAACTGGAACGATGTTTACGAGTAGGCATGGCAAAATGGCAAAGTATAATAGGGGTCTGACGTTCATTTTTTAAGCAGCTCAAAAGGGACAGCGCTATCTATCTATCTATCTATCTATCTATCTATCTATCTATCTATCTATCTATCTATCTATCTATCTATCTATCTATCTATCTATCTATCTATCTATCTATCTATCTATCTATCTATCTATCTATCTATCTATCTATCTATCTATCTATCTATCTATCTATCTATCTATCTATCTATCTATCTATGCTCATTGTTCCCGATGCGCAAGGGTGGCAAAGCATTTATGTAGCATATCCTGCGCTGGACAACCACAACAGTTCTTATTGTATAACCGCTTCTGTTTTCTTGATGTATGACCTGCTCCTGTCTGAAGCAGTATGCCTAGTATTATATATATTGTGAGCATGCACGAAGAATGGGGATGAGTCTGATGAACCCCACAATATATATGTATATATATATATATATATATATATATATATATATATATATATATATATATATATATATATATATATATATATATATATATATATATATATATATATATATATATATATATATATATATATATATAGAGAGAGAGAGAGAGAGAGAGAGAGAGATAGGTGACAGGGGCGTACATCGTTGGAATTGGCGTTGTTCTAGTAATTTGTACCGGATTACGTATTCGTCGGGCTTTAACATCTGTTCAGCCTCATTGGTTTGTTGGTTCCCTGGTTACGACCAACAAAAGTAAGAAAAAGAAAATGTGTAAGCACAACTTCCACACAGAGCCAACGCCTACCATTGTCATGCGAGATCGCACGCATAAATATCGTTGAAATTCCGTACGACCACGTAGGATGACGAATATTAACGTACAGCATACGTTTTTGCCCTTTTAGCAGCCAGCGCTGCTCACAGCGCAGCCAAGTCGCGAGAGGGAATAAGTTTGCAAGCGCTGCGAGTAACAACCGGGCAACAAGCGGTCATGATGACGCCAAACACGGTACATTGCACCAGTTATAGCCAACACTCGCGACAGCTTGTGGCAACGTTCCGCGACGCCCCTTCGCCATCCCACCACAAGGTGGTTGCAAAATTAATAACAATCTGTTGCAGGCCCGTAGCCAGGAATTTTTTTCGGGGGGGGGGGGGGGGGGGGCACCTGTTGAAAACCTTGAAAAACACCTATTTTCATTATCTATCCTGGGTAAAAACCCCCCCTCCATCCGGATTTCGGGGGGGGGGGGCAGCCCCCTGGCTACGGGCCTGGTCTGTTGTATCGTTTAATGTTGGATAGCGGCTTGGTAAATACAGGTGACTACATGCGCCGTCTTCTGCATAGCCGCGCCGGAAAAACGCCGCGGTCGCGTGTGCTTCGCGTTTGCGACGCGTCGGTTCTCCCGGAACCGGTCGATAAGCGAGAGAGAGAGAGAGAGTAATAGAGAGCAGGAAAAGGAGAGGAGGAAGAGGAAAGGAGGTGAGACAGTATGAGAGTCTCACGCTCGGTGTGAGTGGCGAGCGAAGGGAAATGTAAAGGAGAGGGTGTGGGGAGGGAGATCGGATTGTCTACGCGTCCTGCACTGCTCATCGTTCGTAGAGCCTCGCCAGCTGCACGTAGCACCTCGCTACTACCACAGAGTCGAAACCCGGGTGGTCCTTCCGCACTTTGGGCTTGATTGATGTGCGAGTTAGGAAGGAACACCGCAAAACTCTCGCGTCGGACAAAGAACGGGGCGAGCCGAGGGAATGGCTCGGCCACGGAGCCCAACGTCTCGGCGACGTGCCGTCCGTGAAAGAAGGCGTTGAGAAGTCTTCTGGCCGAAATACTGGCTCCGAGGACAAGGTTCTCGCGCCTCTTTGTTCGTCTCACTGTTAAACGACTCGAGTATCGGTCTTGCTTCGACGCATTTGTTCGGTTGGCGGAGGTCACATACCACGTGAGCACATTACAGTGCAGTTCTTTTGGTGTCGCCCACAACATATATGGTGTCATAAACACTGAAACGAAGTACGCTGCAGTGGAACTGCGTCGACAAGTCTTGCCTTTACATCGACGAAACCGAACGAAGCAACAAACCCGCTCGCCCACCTCTTCGCATTCTTGTATCGATCCTTTGGTGTTTCATTGCGTGTATGCTTTTATTTTTACTGCTTTTCTTTCTGTCCATTTTGGATTGTCCTTCTGTTGTAAGGCCAATCCAGTATCGCCGTCGTTATTAAAGACAATATCTTCCTAGGGCACATTACTCCTACTTGATGTTTCAGATATGATGGTGGCATCAATGTTTTATCGAATTGAACTTCACTCGAGTACAGACTGCCTTATCTAACTTCTGTATTTAATCGCATCCCACCAGTACCTGATAGTGTCGGCTCGAGTACCTGAAAGTGTAGGCTTGGTATGGATAACGTTGATTAGCCGTTGACTGCTCTTGGCTATACGCATGATGGCTAACGTCGGCTAGTGTTAGCTATTGAATGATGCCTAATGTAGGCTCACCACATCAACCCTGTCTTCATTCAATCTTCA
The DNA here is from genome assembly GCA_030522465.1 of Rhipicephalus appendiculatus. Lineage (NCBI taxonomy): Eukaryota > Metazoa > Arthropoda > Arachnida > Ixodida > Ixodidae > Rhipicephalus > Rhipicephalus appendiculatus. Next base: position 199,404 of record JALIZH010017967.1, read on the forward strand.
TCCGTTGACTGAGCTGTCAATTTTTTCTTCGTCCTGGCATGCCTTTTGCTATCAAGTCGAACGGCTACAGACTACGCCGTGTTCAAACAATAAAACAAGGTCGCTTCCCCCTGGTCACCTAAGAGGGGGGAGCGTCAAGTCAGCCGAATACATTGACTTGATAAGGAGGGCGGGCGCTGCGACTCGGGGGGGAGGGGGGGGGGGGGGGCACGAAGTTAGCCCCATACATTGACATAATAGGGAGGAGCTGCGACGAACCTTCGCCCCCCACCCCCCACCCCTGAAGGGCAACACTGCGCACGCCTGCGGCCGGTATAATATATGAAATTATTAATTTCTTTAGCCTACATTCATGCTGTTATCATTCACCGGTCACGGCTGGCCGATCTGTCTGACAAAGATGGCGGAACGTCTCTCGGTCTACTGGCGAAGGGAGATAAGGAAAAACAATTGAAACACAATCGTTATCCTAGCTTAAAGCAGAGTCAGCCGTGCATGAACGGTGGATGATAAAGGAATAGAGTTCAGCGAAAGGAATCCATAGAGTACGCCGAGCCTGAACTTGCTATCTCAAGTCTGAAAAAGTTCCACTATTACGCTGGCAACCTGCAGCTGTCTTTCTTTTGCTTCTTTCATTATATACTCACGTACTTAGAATACAAAATATCTACATATCACGGTGGCTTAGCAGCTATTGTTATGCATCAGCAACCACGAGAGCAAGGGTCTGATTACCTGCCACGGTGATAGCAAGAAAACAAAAACAAAACATCACTGACGATTACGATACTGCCTAATGCGAATTCTGAGTCCAGCTTCGTGTTGGGGCAAGGCGAACTGTGTTCGAAGTTTTGGCTTTCCGCAAGGTATCGACTATGCCATAAATAATATTTTTTGTGGAGTAAGATAGCACACACTACGCCATTATTCGTCTTTCTGCAGATAAGCGAGGTACCCGCTCATCTGTAAGGTATTACGTGCACTTTGTTGATGCTGCATGTGGCTGATGACGATGATGAATTATGGCTGAGAACATTGCAGTAGGTGCGTGTGGGAGGCATTAGACCGTGTCACACTCGTTGCGCAATTAGCATTGTGTGATGACTGGTTGTTATTTTACTCTTCTGCCATGCTATATTGTCACAAAGCTGGCAAATAGGTGCTAGACGACACAGGGGCGAAAATACAAAACAGGGTCGTTTACTTTAGAAAAATGGATAACACACCAGAGCGTTAACTTCGTTGTAATCCTTCGAGAGCCTGCCCCCCCCCCCCCCCCCCACATTTGCCAGCCTACCTCGCGTCAATATTAGGTAGTTAAGCGCGACTCCTTGCCCGACAGGTCTTTTTGCAAACGAGTTTCGAGTTTCAAGCACCAGCATGGCTCTGTGGTAGAATACTCGACTGCCACGCAGAGGGCCCGGGCTCGAATCCCATTCTATTCTGTTTTTTTTTTTTTGTAATTTTATTTTGTCATGTCTATTGGTTACGCCCCACCGACGGCGACGGTAACGGCGACGGTGACGCCGCTGAACGCATGAACGGGATCCTAAGATCGCCGCTCTAAATTTAAAAAATAAAAAGCAAAAAAGAAACGGCAGCGCTAGTCAAGGAAACACAGGCTGTCGAGATTAATTCCTCACACGGGTGTGTCTCCCAATCACATCGTGTCTTTGGCGCGTAGAATCCCAGAGTTTCTTAGAAACAGCAAAATTGCGACAACGACTCCACCTATAGCTTCTCGTTGCCGTTCACCTAAAATGCAAGTTCCTCTGTGTACCTCTTGTTTTGTTTTGTTTCCTTCAGTTAACGGTCGTGCGAAAGCCGCTGTCATGCAATAGGCCGTCCTCGCTGTCGTTCTTTGATTGACATGTGTGTCCCTCCGGTGCCACTTCTAGACGAACAGATTACAGGTGTTACAGCGGGGCGACGAGCGCTATTTCGACGTCCTTCGCTTTCACCACGCCGGAGGGCCAAGGCAACTCGCGAGGAGCGGTTGCCCTTGGACTCAACCTTCGAATCGGCCCTGACAACCTCGCCGAACCAAGCAGCAAGCAGCAAGTCTTGCTTATAATATATATATATATATATATATATATATATATATATATATATATATAGAGAGAGAGAGAGAGAGAGAGATAAATTCCTGGCCCGTAGCCAGGACTTTTTTTCGGGGGGGGGGGGGGGCACTTGTCGAGGGCTTGAAAAACACCTATTTTAATTATTTTTTCGCGGTAAAACACCCCCCCTCCAACCTAATTACGGGGGGGGGCAGGGCCCCCCCTGGCTACGGCCTGTACATACATACATACATACATACATACATACATACATACATACATACATACATACATACATACATACATACATACATACATACATACATACATACGTACATACATAAACGGTCGATACACAGCAGTGCAGTGCTCGCCGAAGCAGGATGCTATCGTTCAGGTGTCTCGTACGTTTTGCGTAATGCGCGCATGACACTGCCGCTGTTGCCGACGAGGAACGCATAGTAGCTATTGGCAGGATGAGCGCCGTGAGTCAACAGCCTCTCGCACGGTCAGTATTGAAACTGCGAAGCGGGTCCGGTAACAGGAAGTCAACGGCGAGCAAACACACACCGACACAAAGGGCAAAGTTGATTGCTTTGGCGACGCACTTCTCACCGAAGCTGTCGCTATTACAGGAACCCTGTATGAAGGAAAGAAGTATAAACTTAAGGGCTCGTTAGCATTGTTAAACACACTATTAATTAGACCTAACAGACAATAATGCCAAGGAAAGTATAGGGGATGTTATTAGAAGCAATTGTAATGTAAATGTGAAGAAAGAAAAGTGGACGAAAAGATAACTTGCGACCGGCAGGGACCGAACCTGCGACCTTCGAATAACGCGTCCGATGCTGTACCACTGAGCTACGGTGGCGGTCATCCCTCCGTCCACTTTATATATATGGAACCCTGTAGGTAATATGAAAAAATGTTCAATTTATTTTTTTTTTCGCTGCTTTGTCACTTTCGAAGGGACAAAGCAGCGAGGTACTGAAGTAGATTGCAGCACCGTTAAACGGAACTACTCTGCACAAACATTGTTTTGTGGAGCACGATAAAACTGTAGCGTCCGCTTATCAACGTTCCTTATCTCTGATGTGATGGTTCCCGCTATATTTTTTTCAAATCAAAATGAGTTTATTAAAACGTGTATACAAAAGATGCGTACATAATATTTGGACCAATAGCCTGCGTGGCTAGTAGCTGGTCCAATAGAGAAAATACATAAAAGTTAGCAGCGCACATGATTACCTGCCACGGTGATATACCCAATGCGATATCATCATTCAAAGTATCTCTCGTATCTTCTGCATGGACAGTATCATAAAACGCTATTGATCCGGCTCAGACTGACTATTCTCCGGCATCTCCTGGAAATTTGTGGCTATTCGTTTGGTTGCTTGACTGCCTGCTTGTTTTTACTTTAGAAGTCCGCAACCCCGCCCTCTGTGCATTAACTTATTGACACACACAGACGCAATAGATGCAGAAGAGGCCCATACACAGAGATGCGCGTATGTATGATAGTTTAGTTAGTTATTGAAGCGTACTATTGTACATTTATAAAACAAATAGTTGAGACACCTATAGGCAGAACAAGCGGAAAGTAAATGTTGCCCGAAATCGGGAGAAAAATGTTACCAAGGTTATTAATCTCATCAAATCAATCAGCCAATTCTATAAACGACACACATGTGCCTGCAGCAGTGTTGCCAACCAATTTCTGGAAGATACCCTACTTCACGGTCGAAATTACCCTACTTTACCCTGCACAATTTTTTTATTACCCTACGTTTTACACTTCGTTTAAAAATAACGCAGTGTAACATTAATAAGGTGCAGACTACAATTCACTGTGCGGCATGCAGACGTGAGTGGCACCGAAGTCGGTAGCGACTTTCAACATCGGTTTCTGAATTTATTTTTTTATCACATTACCCTCAGCGCCATAGGACATAACAGAGGGCGGGGGGCGGGGGGGGGTACACAGTACATGATTGGTAATGACATATTTACAGGCATCAGATACAATAGTAACAAAAGAATATACAAAAGAAAATGAAAAAAAAAAGAGAGAACAAGCATTGTGGACACAAACTAAGTATTCTTGATGCCAACAAAGACACAGCATCATGACATGGAGTAGAAAGCAGCGTTAGAGTTCATGGTGGCAACATCATTGGTTAGGTGATTCCATTCCAGAATTAGTTTCGAAGACAGACTGAGGAACGCGAAAAACGGCAGATGAGAAGAGAAAGCGTTCGGGTATTTGTAATAGGAAGAGCGTTGACTCACAGTTGAGAAAGCGAACTAGGAGACTCATCAGCGAGTACACGGCTGGCAGTGTAACATGTATGGTGACAAAGAGTGATACGTTAAGCGATACGTCTGAAAGGCGTAAAAGATATATTGGATGGCAGTGAGGAAAAGAAAACTGGAACAAAATGGCAAGTTGGGCGAGTTGGTGCGTATTCATATTTGTAGAAAAACAGCGCACTGAAAAAAAACAAACGAGGACAAACAAGAGAGGGAACAAAGCACAGCGCTGCGTTTGTTCCCTCTCTTCTTTGTGTTCGTGTTTTTCAGTGCGCTGTTTTTCTTTAAATATGACTAAGAAAACTGGCTCTGAGTAACTATCGAAAGGGCAGCAAAGACGAAATAAGCAAGGATACATTTTACGATAATTCAAGGGAAAGCGCTTCGCTGTTTTAGGCGAGGTCAAGTTGCCTTAGCGCGCACAGTTACAAAACGCGATTCCGTAACTAAGAGAAATTCTCACGCGTGAAGAAATTACTGAAACGACGCAGCAGGTTTAATTGAATGTGGAGCTATACACTTGAGTGTATGTTAGGGAAATAGCTTAAATGAAACCTTGGGTTTTAGGGAAAACATTATAAAGGTAAACAGCTCGGCGATAGAATTAGGTAAAAGGCGACTGGACGACTGATGGCTAAAAATAGGCATAAAGCAAAAAAAAAATCAGGAAAACTAGGGTGAATCTGCGGTAGGCGCAGAAAGTTGGACTCTGAATTTTTATTTTTTTGTATAGGAAGATACCTTTAATTAGGCTGGACAAGACTATATGCAGTAAAAATAATAATAATAATAATAATAATAATAATAATAATAATAATAATAATAATAATAATAATAATAATAATAATGAGCTTGGTGGAGCGCACGCCACCACCCTCGAAAGATTTGTGCAGCTAGCATGGCTTTGCTCTGCTTCCGAGATCAGAGGCACTGCAAGCTTTCTTCACCTCATGTGCCTCCGGGATCGGCCCACCTACGACCCTAATATTAATAAAAAGCTGTAGGCAGTTACTGACAAAACGTAAGAAGCCTCCCTTTCACAATTAAAGCTGCTACATCAAACGGAAAGAGAGAGTGGTTATAATGCGTTACTTAAAACAAGCGAAGTGCGTTCGGGGGTATAGCTCAGTGGTAGAGCATTCGACTGCAGATCGAGAGGTCCCCGGTTCAAACCCGGGTGCCCCCCTAGAGTTTAATTACTCTTTTGCATTTTCTTTTTGTTTCTTTTAATTTTTTTTAATGTTCTTTTTTTTTTTTCAAATTCGGCAGATCCCACGCACTGAGGGGAATCGATGTAATGCGAAGCAGCCAGCAAGGAGCTGCATACATAGCCTTGTTTGTCCTTGAGGCAAATGAAGTCATTCATGAAGTGACGTGTAGTTCATTATCGCACGTTTGTCATGCATGCATGCATCAAAATCTGGTATATACCTTGATATTGAAACGTATATTCTTGTATATTAAATGCATGAACTGTCATTTTTGTTCGCCACGCGCTCATGACATGTTATACCAATTTTTTTTTATATATCGAGTTAACAGAACGACCGGAAGCGCATCAAGACAGTATAATGTGAATCATGCCATACATTAAACTCATGTCATTATTTTCGTGTTACCACCTGTGATTTATGTTCGTCATACAGTCACGTCACGGAATACAAATTTCGGTTTGTATCAAGCGCACGAACTGGCCGTGAGCGCGTCACGAGCGTGGCACGTAAATCATGCCGTACATGACATGCATATCATTATTTTCATGTTAGAACCTGTCATTTATGCTCGCCATACAGAAATGTCTCGTCGTATCAGTTTTGGTATATATCCATTTATTGAAACGGCCGCGAGCGCCCCGTGACCATGTCATGGAATTCATGCCGTACATGACATGTCATGATTTGCATGTTAGTACATGTCATTTATCTTCGTCGCACAGTCACGTCACGCCATACCAATTTTGGGGTATAGCGAAACAGCCGCGAGCGCACCATGAGTATGGCATGTAAATCACGCCGTACATGACATGCACGTCATGATTCTCATGTTACCACCTGTCATTTATGTTCGTCGTAGAGAAATGTCTCGTCATACCACTTTTGATATATATCCATTCAAATAAACGGCCGCAAGCGCCCCCCAGGCCGTGTCATGTAAATCATGCCGTACATGACACGTGTGTCATGATTTGCACGTTATGACCTGTCACATAAGTTCATCATACACTCTTGTCCCGCCATACAAACTTTGGTATGTACGAAGAAACGGCTGCAAGAACACCAAGACCGTGGCATGTCAATCGTGCCGTTCATGACATGCATATCATGACTTTCAGGTTATGAGCTGCCGTTTATGTTCGTCATGTATTCATGTCATGCCATTACAATTTCGGCATACATCCCATTACCGAAACGGCTACAAGAGCACAAAGTCGTAGTCGGATAGATAGATAGATAGATAGATAGATAGATAGATAGATAGATAGATAGATAGATAGATAGATAGATAGATAGATAGATAGATAGATAGATAGATAGATAGATAGATAGATAGATAGATAGATAGATAGATAGATAGATAGATAGATAGATATGGTCAAAGTCACAAAAGTTCGCTAAGAAATGCTTCGAATTTTATCATTCTTGGGGTTTAACCCAAAACCACGATATAATTATGAGGGACGCTGTAGTACAGGGCTCCGAAAATTTAGACCATCTTGTGCTCTTTAACGTGCACTGACATCGCACAGTACGCGGGCCTCTATCAGGTCACCTCCACTGAAATGCGACCGCCGCGGCCGGTATAGAACCCGCGACCTTCGGTTCAGCAGCCGAGTACCGTAACCGCTGCATCACTACGGCGGGCCACCTGTGACCAAGTAACAATGTCATGTGAATGATGGCATCATTTGACGTTACGTCGGGACGTCACAGTTACGTTACTATGACTTAATGATGACGTCACAAATTCTGGGGATCTCTGACGTCACGATGACGTCATGAGGTGACGTCATTACATGATAATTTTTCGCATCACTCGCGTTGACGCCGATGGTCATAGTCGTGCGCACGGAGGGGGGGCAGGGGGGGGGGGCGAGAGGGGGGGGGGCGCAAAGCCAGCCCCATACATTGACATAATATGGAGGGGGGGGGGGGGGGCGCTGCGCCGAACCTTCGCCCCACTGAAGGGGAACGCTGCACACGCCTATGCAGACGGTGACTTTGCGTGTTCAGTGAGGCATCTGAGGCGGCTGTCAGCAAAATTTAAAAGCCCGTCCATGTAACGAACAAATAGGTGACGACGGAGAGGGAAAAACAAGTCCCTTGAAAAAACAAATGCACAGGGATTTGTGACGTATTATCTTTCGTCTCTGTGCTATGCTGGTGACATGTGAATTAAGAGAGTTCCAGTTTTATTCAAAGAACGATTTAGTTTTCGGATCTCTTCAGAATGTCACCCTCGGAGATGTCGCGTTGATTGTCTGCACTTTTCGCTGATCCATGACGTGCGGAAAGTTGAAATTACCCTATACGTACACAAGAAAGTCGTATTACCGCCCCACTACCCCACGCTGCCCGAAAAATTCCGAACAAGGCCTACAGAGAATGTAATTACCTTACGGTTGGCAACACTGACCTGCAGGCAAATTCTTCGACACACACCCTTGGTGGGGCATCAATAAAATGTTAAACATTAAAATAAAATGGTTAGAAAAACGTATCGAGCTCGAACAAATGATCAGCTTCGATAAATCAAACAAATATTGGTGCGCACAAAAGAAATCAGCGTTAGTAACTTTTGTTGGAACTTAATTTTATGTTGAGCCAACATTGTTATTGTAGCGACCAAACTTTGTGTCATTTATGCACACACAAAGTATAGGTGTTCTTCTATAAATCGTTGTTGTTCTTTTAAAAACGTTACGAGAGAGACTATGATGACAGAGAAAAGCGTATGGACGCTTCACGGCAATCTGAACCTCTGCAAGCAAACTGCACATTACCATGTCATCTTAACTTGTTTCAGTGTGCTATATGTGTTTTTTAGCTGCTCATTGTTTATTTTGGGTAACCTATTCTTCCTTTTCTTTTCTTTTTTTTTCCGCCGCAGAACTTATATAAATGGAGTAGCCTAGGTAATATAAACCTTCAAGGGGCCCTGCAACACCTTTTGAGCATGGTCAGAAAAGGTTGCCGATCGGTAGTCGAGGCTCCCGAGAACACGCGAGCCAAATATTATAGCGCAGCACGCTGACTGGAATTCACAATAAATTCTCAAATCATCAGCTCAAAATTGCTTTCTCTTCTCTCGACAAATGACGCTACAAGACGCTACAATGACGCTACAATGACGCTACAATGACGCTCAAAATTCACTGCGTCACAGGCGAAGTATCAGCCATTGGCTGATTTGAGCATGGCGCGCTCGGTCGTTACTGGGGCCACCGCGGGAGGCCGCGACTTGTCCACGCGCGCGTGCGCGATCGCACAGAAAAGCCGCGCATTTGAAGAAAAGAAAAAGAGAAAAGGGGCTCAAGGTCACGGGGTGGGGGGGTATTTTTTCTTTCCCCGTGCCATCCCTCCCTGCTTATCTTCCAGCGCTTTCGTCGGGACTATAGAAGAGAGAATGCAATTGCAGCGTGCGACAAATCTTTGTACTGGACGGATTCTAAAATTTTTTTTGCGGCGGTGAATTCGTGAGGCAATAAGTTCCTTTATTGAATCCATTCCATAGCTGCTTGGAAAAGTGTTGCAGGGCCCGTTTAACATCTGCACAGCAGGGCAGGTATAGCAGAACAGAACAGAACAGAAAAGCAGTAGCCGGCGTCACAAATTAGCCTCAACATCTCGTTAAATATGTTTATCTAGAGAAACAGGTATCTAGTGACGTATACAAAGTGTAAACGAATGTGGTCGTGTGATACAGAAATGGCTCCGCTGAGAATGCCGACATCGTAGAAAAAAAAGCTTCGAGCCGGGAAATTGCACTCCGTGATTTTTTTTTTTTTTTATGTACTGAACGCGCACTAGAGCAGTTTAGAGAACCCTAACAACGTCACCCAAGCATTTACATCCGAGCGTAATGTCGTTAGTCTGCCCTACTTTGCGTACGGTGTTCTGCTCCGCACTTAGTGGCCGGCAAACTACACGCGCGATTGCTCAAAGAAGGATAGGCAGGTGCTTTATGCATAGGGCGGCTTAGAATTTTCTGTCAACGTTACCCTTCAGCACGTACGAGTGGTTTTATTTATATTTATTTTTCCCCGTGTTTACATAATTATGCCCCCCTTCCAAGTACAATTGCGTTTTGTTGATATTCAATAGGCCGCACGAAATCGCCTTCGTTTTATTTTTATTTTTTAAAACCCGAAGAATCGAGCAATATGCGTAATGGACAGAAACTCGAGATGATTCTGTCGGCATTATCCAAGTAATATAATGTACTTTCATCTGTAGAGCAAGGCTCGCGAGGTGTTTCAATCGTAAAATTCTGAAAATGAAATCACATTTCCATGTTTCGAGGAAAATGTCTGTCACTTCAGGTACCTAATTGAATGCGGAGAGTACAAATATTCTTTAATATAACAATCCGCTAATAATGCCATTTTCTTCTTCCTCTATTCTTACTCAAATGAAATCTCCAAGTAGGAATGAACACAAAGGAATTAGTGTATCGAGGTGGAATGCGTATGTTCTATGTAAATTGCGATTAACAAGATTGCGCACCGCCTAAGGAGGAACTGAAATGATTCACCCTTTCGTTGCATTTACATTTCTCGCTTGCTTGCCGGTGTAAATTACTAGTTTTATTGCGATAGCAATTATATGGACACTCTCGGCTGATTTTTGCCGTCGCCGTCATGTCCCGGATATGTATATGTATGTATATATATAAAAAGGCGTAAAGAAAAATAAATCAGCAGAAAAAAATTCCAAACCACCTGATCGAGGATTCGAACCAGCGACCCCTCGCTCCGCAGCCTGCTGCGCTAGCCAACACAGCCATACGCCATGCTCGTGCCGGCGGCATAAGGGCGAGCTATTTATATGCACCATTTACCGCTCGCGGTACGCAGATCTCGGAGAAGCTTGAGCGTGTTTTCTATCACGCAACGCTCCTGCATTTTCTTTCAATTTGAAAACTGTCCTTGAGACGCGCACGATAAAGGCCCCCTTCTGTACCCACTCATGATGTAGAAGGGGAAGAAAAAAAAGAACAACGGGCACACTTAGCGTCAGACGCCACCGCGTGACAGGAGACGCAGAGGTGTTATTCCACGTGCCGCAGTTTAAAACAAGAACAAATATCAAACAGCGTCGGCTTCTGCATTGTGTACACTTGCAGCGCATTGCTCAAACACAAAGACGTAACAACTGTGACAGTTAGTTCACGCGTGTCCTGTGTACACCTATGCGTTCTTTTCGAGCGTCCTTCTTTGTCTTGCAGCGGCGCGCTACAAGTATCGAGATGCTTGTCGTTGCTTGTGTGATATTCTAATTTCCTGCTATACTCGCGGACAACTTTTCTTGGCAATGCAGCGAAGGCTACAGAGCCAAATCGCGCGTATCCTACCGCCAATGAATGTAGTCCCACAATAGTGTCCTCATTTTCTACGTGAGATATGAAAAATACTGCCTTCATTTCTTGGATGTTGCTCTTTTTGACACAGGACGCAGATCACAACAGCAAGATAATAATATTTGTTTTAATTTATTCCTTGTCACTACGTGTTTTTGAACGCGTCAGAAAGCCGCGCCTTTTACCAACGCCACCTAAAGAAACTTTGTCGTTGCTTATGCGTGTACCTCGAACGCCAAGCCTCGTCTGCGTTGATAGGAAACGCTGATCGCGCACAGCCATCACTTTCCACAGCGGTACGGAACGCATGACATACCGGACTACTTCGCGTAGTAGTACACGTGCAGAAGCTCCGCCCACGTAGCTTTCCCTTCATTGCCAAGAAAAGTTGTCCGCGAGCATGTCCGCGAGTATACCGCATTCGTCGCTTCGCCCTAACGGCGAAACTGTGACTTTTTTGTTGCCCCTTCTCTTCCGTTCGGTCCATCTTTGCGCGCCCACCATCTTTCGTGATGAATACTTACTAACTGGCTCGACTTTCGGCCGTTCTAGCCTTCAGAGAGCTATTGATTTTTTTTTTTTTAGCTTAAAAGATATCAAGTAAGGGAGAAGTAAACCGAAGTAGTTCTTCAGTTATGTGTAAATAAATTAACGTTAGTAAGAAACTTTGATCAAATCTGTAAAATGCACTTGAATAAGAACGTTGACTTTTGAAGATAACGTACGTAGCTGAGCCACGGTATGTCGGCTTCGTGGGCAGTCCCAAAAACACTGTGCGCGTGCTTCTTCCTAAAGGAAAGCGTTTGAATTCGGGAGCCTCTTCGTATATCCCTGAACCTGACTTCTTAATTTTGCATTTAATGCAATAAAATAATTTGAGCTTGAAACATATCTTGCGTAAAAGAATAAATACCTACTACCGGCGTATTTCGAAAACGGGCGCGTGTGCTGTGTACATACGGGAACAATGCCTCAGCTTCGACAAGAAACAAACAAAAAGAAAAAAAGTAAAGAAATCAGGACCCCGGGCCCTATCGGGGAAACTCCCGAGGTTCTTTAACGTGCACCTATAGATCAAAGCACACGGGCCTCAAGCATCTTCGCCTCCATCGTAAATACAGGCGCGGCGGCCGGGATTCGATCCCGCGACCTGCGGGTCAGCAGTCGAGCGCCATAACCACTATAGACCACCGTCGCGGGTATGACGACGATGAGGATCGGAAGAATCGATGTACCATATACACAATAAGCACCCAACAAATTTGTTTCCTTAGTGTCTATAATCTAGCAACGCAGAGGGAAGTGACACACAGTTGTACAATCTATACATGGTATAGTTGCCTTATTGCACGCGTTTTTTAGATGTGAAGCATCTTATGGCGAAGCTTAAATCCGCTGGTGGTGGTGGTGTGCCGGCGTGACCACCCTTACTGCGCATGCGCAAACCTTTCAAAAAAATGGAAATAAAAAACTTCCTCTCACCCTCTAGGCATCCCTCCCCGCGGCAACCACACCCTCACTGCACATGCGCCTCCCCTCCTCTCTCCCCTCCCACGTTCCCCCCCCTCTCTCCTCTAGGCATCCCTGCCCGCGGCGTCCATATTCCCACTGCGCATGCGCGTCCCCCCCTCCTACGCTCCCCCCTTTCTCCTCTAGGCATCCCTGCCCACACTCCCCACTGCGCATGCGCGTCCCCCCCCCTCTCTCTCCTCTCCTACGCTCCCCCCTCTCTAGCCTCACGACGCCGACGCAGGCAGCGTCTGCTAGCGAGTTTCTTGGTTGAAAAAACCGACTGCTCGCGCTGCACAACCGTTCACTGGCCACCCCGTATATATGGCAATGGATCTTGACCTCCAAGGTGGTGCCGGTGGGAGATTTCTCCTGTGCGTTGTTGAACAATAAAAATGCGCAGCGTGCGCGTTAACTAAAAGCGGACTGCGGGTCTCTGTGTCCAGTCGGAGTCTCCTGTCTCTCATTGTCCATTAGCAGCGATTGGCATGTTCCAGTAGGAAACACCGCTCCATCACTGCGTGCTTTGCGCCTCCCCAGTTTTCTGTCCTGCGCAACGCTGCGATGAGCACCAGCGTCAACGCCACCGCCAATGTAAGCGTTAGCGCCCGCTGCTTCACATCTACACATGGTTCCCTTTAGCGGGAGATGGTGTAATTTTTTCTGTTAAATTTCGTTGAACTTTGCGGCCGGCAAATAACCTCGAGAATTGCGGAGGCAGAAACCGCGGCACAGTTTTCTACGTGGCTGCTCCTTCGGTCGTCTATAATCGAGCCAATATGAAATTCAAAAGAACCCCGCTGCTGTATACAGCGCGCGGCAGTGTTATAACTCGCTCGGCCTTTCTAAGAAGACCGCGTTCACTCCATCTGCATATTATTACGTCAGCCCGATCTCCGACGGCACCGGACGCGCTCGTGCGGGCCGCGATAGATATGTACGCTATGCGTCCGCTTTTGATGTCGGCACACACGAACGCCGCCTCGCATATGCGGGAGTGCTTCGCGAAGGCACGTGCATGGCTTGGCGACGCTGCCGCTTTTTCCGCGCATATTATTGAGCGACGCGGACTCGGTTGGATGTATATATTCCGTCCCGCAAGTTCCGTGCAGCGAGGTCCCAAGGCTTTTGGGGTACATGGGCCGTCCCCGTCAGTATAACACAAGTATTTCTCCGGTGTGCAACCAGTGCTGTGTGGAGTGCCGCAAGGCAGTATTTAGGGACCACTGTTTTTTAACATATATCTTAACGATATTATAAATATTTTCAGCGAGGCCAAATATAGCATTATGCCGATGATACCAGTGTATATGAAGGGCTGACAATGTCTTACCATAATAATAATATCTGGAGTTCTACGTCCCAAAACCACGGTATGATTATGAGGAACGTCGTAGTGGAGGGCTCCGGAAATTTCGACCATCCGGTGGTCTTTAACGTGCACTGACATCGCACAGTACACGGTCCTCGGGCATTTCGCCTCCATCGAAATGAGGCCGCCGCGGCTGGGATCGAACCCGCGACCTTCGGGTCTGTAGCCGAGCACCGTAACCACTATTCCACCGAGACAGTTTCTAACTAGGGAATTAGCGGTTGTACCCATCGTGCGCTAGTAATTTTAACGTCCTTATCAAATTGTTGCTTTCCTTGTATAGTCATTTTTCGTGGATATGTATTGTGTACAATAAATACGTCTTCCCGCCTCGCTGTAAAAATTCCCAGGCAGGTACGGCGGGCTGCCGTTATGCAGTTTTTTTATCCTCCATCACTTACACCTGTGTGCTGAGGTGAATTAAACGTATTATATAGTAGAATGGTGCTCAGCTCGGCATATGAGCACAATTAAGTTTAGTTACATTACACCCTCAATAATTGTATTGTGTGGCACTGCACAGTACTATATTGTACTTGACGTTCCCATTCAGTAAGCGTCGCGTGAAACACGATCAGAATTGTAGAAATAGGAGGAGCCCTTCACCAGGAACTCTATAGCTGCGATTGGGCTTTCGCGGCCCGCATAGCCTTCGCCACACTGCATGGAATTGGTAATAAGAAGCTTGCAAACTCGTTATGGGGGGGCGAACTCCGTGCGATCGATAAGAGATAGGTATATATATAGGTGTATCCCCCACAGGTATTCCGGTACTGCACGCAACTGGTGGAAAGAAGTATGCAGACGCGGAAAACTCGTTATGCGTAGTCGTTCGGCTCGATAAAGAAGCACACGTGTATTTAGACAAGCATATGTATGTATTCCTTAGATCTGGAGACGCGGTTACGTGCTTGGTTAATTGAAGAGACGAGCGCGGAATCAGCGTAGATTATGTTGATGAGCTCGTCCCCGTCTAAAGTGATGCTAATTTGAAACAGGCACTGTATGTATGTATGTATGTATGTATGTATGTATGTATGTATGTATGTATGTATGTATGTATGTATGTATGTATGTATGTATGTATGTATGTATGTATGTATGTATGTATGTATGTATGTATGTATGTATGTATGTATGTATGTATGTATCAATTTGTTGTTGTTGTTGTTGTTATTATTATTATTATTATTATTATTATTATTATTATCACTATTATTATTATTATTAATTGGAACCCCGCCGTATGTATCCTCTTTCCCGCCCAACTCCAGTGAAAAAAAAAATCATTATTATTCTGCCTAGGGTACGTGTGCGCACACACACATACGTTACATACACACGCCTTCACACGCACTACTACGCAATGCAGTCGCACACGAACGCGCGAACATAAATACACACGCTAACACACATACACGCACGCATACGCTGTGCACAAGCAGTTCTGCGCATGCGTACGTCTATAAGTATATATACACTCAACGACCGTTTCTTTCAACAAATTCTGTCTATATTTTCCTTCGTCCACACGTGGCGCTTTTCCTGCAGGAGCAACGTGCGTAGGGCCAGACAAAATGTCTCTGCCCGAGCTCAGTCTCTTCCCGCTCTCCGTTTTCATTTTTCCTCGTAAGCAAAACATACCTCTTCCTCCCTTGCCTCTTATGTAGGACGCGCCCGGATCGCAGTAGCGGCCGATGTGTGTAGCTACCGTAATGTTTCGAAGTGCCTCTCGCGTTGTTCTCGTAGTACGTACGTTGGGTCTGGAGAGGCAGCGCTTTGTTCAGTGTGCGCGGGCAAATCCGCGCCCACGTCCACGCGCCATTTATCGTTGGCAACAAGAGCACGAGTAGGTCCGCGGATCACATGCGCGTGCTCTTACAGGAGGGGTCCATTACTCAAGATCTATACAATAGCCACCGGGGGGGAAACACGAGCGGTAGGGCTTTTTTCTTTTCTTTTCTGTTTTTTTTTTTTTTGCATTTCGGCCTTCGTCGACACGTCGACGCCGTGATCGAACCCGCGACCTCCGGCTCAGCAACGCTAAAGACGCCGTAGTCTCTGGAGCCATACGCCTTTACTGGAGGCTGTCCTTTCGCGCAGTTTCCCGAGTATTTGTTCACTACGTTCGTCCGCTTGGGAGTGTTACCCAGCGGCCAGCGGCGTAGCCAGGGGGGCGGCACACCGGGCACATGCCCCCCCCCCCCTCGAAACTTTTCGCCATGGCATACAGAGCGAAAAATGACCATTCCAAGAAGGTGACCCCCCCCCCCCCCCGAAAAAAAATTGCTGGCTACGCCCCTGCCCAGCGCCACCTGTAGCCATGGCGACAGGATGAGGATGTAGAACGCAGACTTTGCACATATAGCACGTGAAGCTAGGGGAGCAGGCAGATGCACACCCTTTCGTACCACACCGATTCTGCCAAAGCCGAGACCCCTTGTTAGCGTGATGAACCAAAAGGAAAGGTGAACCAAAGGACGTAATTTTAACAGTGACGCTGTTTAATCTCGCCGTAATTTCTCGCTGTTTAAGCTCGCCGTAAGCTCGCCGTAAGCTCGCTGTTTAAGCTCGCCGTAATTTTAACAGTGACGCTGTTTAAGCTCGCCGTAATTTGTCCGTCCCCCCCCCACCCTCCACCCCCTCCCCTGTGTGCACGCCTATCATCATTTGACGGAACACTCACCGCTCATTCTATACTCCAGGGCGTAGTGACGCGCCTGAAGAACATTAATCAAGTATAGCAAATTACTTCGCCAACTGTTGGAATAATTTAGATATATTGATGCGGAAGAGGCTGTGGAGAGGAGAGGTTTGGGGTTGGCGTATCTGCTACCGTTTCCCCACGCGGCGAAGCTCCGGATTTCATCCTCGTCAGCTACAAGAGCCGTCTAATTAATTGCGCTGCGCGACGAACAAGGGCTCCCGCAGAAAGCTCCAATTATAACCTTCGTGCTACGACGTTCGTGAGCACGCCTTAGACCAGCAGGTTCTCAAAAAGCACGGGGACAAATTAATAGCGCTAACGGAGCAGCAGGATGGAGAAGGCGACACAGAGAGCTCTTAGAGTAATCAAGAGCTACAGTAACCGCGCCAAAAACAAACAAAAGCAAAAAGAAACGCTGTCGTGGAAGCTATGGAATGGGACATGGCATTACGACAATTGCGAACGTGTTTACGACGGTCTTCAGCTAGCCGCTCATTTTAATCCATATCGGTCATCGAGAACTTAACACTCAATAGTCGTGGCGCTCTTTGGCTGCGCTTGGTCCAAGATAGCGCCAATAAACAACATCACGTCTGGGAGGGATTAATAGAAACTGATGGGCTAGTTGGTGTCCCATGGTAACGAAGAAGTAGTGCACTTGACAGAAAGACGTTTCCCTCAAACAAAAAGGACACACAGATGCACCTCTGTTGTTGTTGTTGTTGTTGTTGTTGTTGTTGTTGCTGTTGTACTTCTTCTTCCCTTCTTCTTCTTCTTGTTGCTGCTGCTGTTGTTGCTGCTGCTGCTGCTGCTGCTGCTGTTGTTGTTGTTGTTTTGTTGTTCTCGTTGTTGCTGTTGTTGTTGTTGTCGTTGTTGTTGTTGTTGTTCTGGTTGTTGTTGTTGTTGTTCTGGTTGTTGTTGTTGTTGTTGTTGTTGTTGTTGTTGTTGTTGTTGTTGTTGTTGTTGTTGTTGTTGTTGTTGTTGTTGTTGTTGTTTATGAAGGTGTCTTCTTTCACAACCATCACTGGAACAGAGCAGTATGAACACGTAGCGCCCAGCGGTAAATGACACCAGCTCCACGTTGAAATGACAGCCGATGTAAGGGCCTCCCCGGCCTGACCTCCTAATTAGGTGCGACTTCCTACTCTAGTAAGGTGAAGGGGGAGGATTCAAAAACACGGTGGGATAAGAGAGCGCGTGTCCTGCCAGAGAAAATTTTTGACGGGCTCGGAGTGAGTTTCGGGGTTGATGTTGGTTTAGTTGAACACGTTTCTGATGATCGTGACTACAAGCGACGATTGCGATGACGATGATGAGGATGTGAATATCAGAGCGACCACTTTAACGCCGCTCCTTTCCAGCATTCCTCCAGGCAGCTCCGGGAAGATGTTGTCGAGAGGGGGGCGAAGGTAACAAAGTTCTCACGAACTCTCGCACTTTCGTTCGTGTTCGAGATTTCGCGCATATGAACAACGAACTACTCGTGCATGCTCAGTCACGGAAACAGGCCGCCGCGGAAGGGGTGGAGGGGGGGGGGGACGCAGCATCACGCAGCGTGTCCGGCCGTTCGATGAAAACGAAATAACTTAGCCGCGCTGAGCCTGGACTGCTGAGAGAGGAGGACGAAGCGAGAGGGAGGGAAAGGGAAAGGCCAGCGACGGCGCCAAGGCGAGCGGAATCGATTATCGATTGAATTTCGCTCGGCACGAGCGCGCCCCTTTCCGTGTGCGACGAGAAAGGATCATCGCCGAAGCTGACGTGAGCGGAGCTTGAACCCGGCCAAAGCCTTGGAAAGTCGAACGACGTGAGGAGGGTTTCCCCAGCCAAACGTATACTGGCGAGGACACAGACAGAAAGATGACACACCTCCGGACTATAGGGTAGTTGCTAGTCTAGAACGGCTCTGATTGGAACGACCTGCATGTGTGTACTTGTGTGCATATTTTTATTTTTTGTTTTTATTATATATATATATATATATATATGTGTGTGTGTGTGTGTGTGTGTGTGTGTGTGTGTGTGTGTGTGTGTGTGTGTGTGTGTGTGTGTGTGTGTGTGTGTGTGTGTGTGTGTGTGTGTGTGTGTGTGTGTGTCCTCTTTCCGACCCCTTTCTCCCCACCCCTGTGCAGGGTAGCAAACCGGATTATTACTACCACGTTAGCCTCCCGGCCTTTTCCTTTTCATCTATTTCCTCCGGCAGCGTCGGCGTCAACACGACTGATGCAAAAAGTCATCATTGTGTCATGACGTCACCATATGAACGTCATCATGATGGCGCAGATCGCCAAAATTTGTGACGTCACATAGCGTGACGTTACATGATGACGTCATCATATTACATCGTTGCGGAAGAATTGACATTTGGGCAAGTTGGAATTTATTATGCATTTTGAAACAGGCCGCTCGAAAACGGGGACACAAGATAGAAGGAAAATACACACCACACAGCGCCGTCTCACAGCCAACGTTCATTAGAAAGAATGCATACTATGTTAAACCATTACCAAGTACCACGTGTTTTTACATCATTGATAGCCAAAAAACATGGTTGATCCCTCTGTCATAGGAATCGGTATAACACGAAAGTGACACGTGTCCTTACAGAAGTAGTTGAATATTTACTGTACAGTGATATAAAAGAGCTTACACGATGCCTATTGGTGTATGACACCGTTTAACGTGGATGCATCCACGTTGACGCTTGAAACAAACCCTTGTGGTCATATATGTTTGTGGTATCTGTACGGTGAGAGCGGAATCAGAGAAAGCGGCGTGACAGCCAGACGAGCGTCACTGAGTGGACGCCGAACTTGGGCCAAGGTCGCCTACTCGCGGGATGTTAGAGTTTGTAGGCAGATTTAGTAAAGAATCCTCAACAGCTCTGCGTACGCAGCCTGCCGTTGAAAATGGCTGGCAGGCTGCGTCCGCAGAGCTGCTGCGGACGCCCAACTAAATGTGTCTATTGGACACCACTACCCGACCAGAGGGAAACGCAACGCGCGTTGCGTCTTCCCCGTTGGCCGGCTGCGATTTTTCGCGGGGCGAGTGTAAGTTCGGAACGCGGAGTTACGCACTCGCGCGTCGCAGAGCTACCATTGGTATGAATGGATGCTATGAGCGACGCTGACGCTGGGGGTAAGGTCGTCACCTGGCAGTGTGTTAATGCGTCGACAAAATTGCACTTTTCCTATTCGAAACGCGCCGAATGGGAAGCAGAACTTTATTAAGGGTTTGGGACAAGGGGTCATGAGCTCGATGGGTGGGGCCCCAAGTCCAGGGCTCCACTGGCTACTGCCGCCTGCCTGACGTGACCCAGGAGCGCAAGTTGTACCTCTGGGTCAGAGCTGGCGAGCTGTGCCTCCCATTGCTCGAAAGTATTAGAGAGCCTGTATTGACCTAAAAAGGTATCTAAATTTGGTGGTCGGTTTAGGCATCCCCACGATATGTGATATAGCGATGGCGAGCCGCTACACCACGGACAGGCGTGCCCATACAGCGTTGGAAAAATTTTATGTAATCTTTGCAGGTTGGGAAAGACCCCCGTTTGAATCCTGCGGAGGTCAATCGCGTCCCCCCCTTCTAATGATTTGTGGGGGGTGCTATATTTTTGTCGCGCGCCTCGCTGGTGAGCAAGAATTTCGCGAGGGGCCATTCTGAATGGGTCGTTGTCCTCCTCGCTAGTTCCCTCCTGGACTGTTTGGAAGGATTGAAAGTGCGGACGAGGCTCTGCTCGGTTCGTGAGCCCTCGAGCAAGAGCGTCGGCCCTCTCATTTCCCTCCAGGCCTGTGTGTCCTGGACACCAGATCAGCCTGTATTTGTTTGTCAATGTCTCGCCAAGAAATTTACTGATAGTTATCGGGAGGCGGCCTTTTAAAAAGAAACGGCACGCTTCCTGCGAGTCGGAGATGATAATCGTTTGTGGTTCCTCCCTCCGTTCTTGCTCTTTGATCGCAAGGGCAATGGCAAAGCATTCCGCCTTGGCGATCGAGGACGTGTACAGCGATGCACATGTCACCATGCTGTTGTCGCTGCTAATTACTGTTGCAGCGGACCGTTTAAAATTGTACCTGGATGCGTCCGCATACAAAACATTTGTTTTGTTTTTTAATGTTTTTCGGAGCCAGCGCACTCTCTCCTCTCTGCGCTTTTTGTTTGTTTTGACGTCCATGTTCTTGGGCAGGGGAGCGATCGAGATCTTGCTGCGGACGTGATCCGGGATTTCTACAAGAACCTCGTCAAGGTTCTGGGGGTACGGTGGGAAGCCCACCCTAGCGAGTATCTCTCTTCCCGCTTTCGTCTGACTTAGACGATTTCTCTGCGCGATCAGTACCGCTGTCTTTAGCTCAGGGTATGTGTTATATATACCCAGTGTTAATAACTTTTGAGTTGGTGTGCTTACTGGTAGCCCTAGGGCCACTTTGTAGGCACCCCTGATTATAGACTCGATGTTTTCTTCTTCAGATTTATTTAGCGCGTGGAAAGGTAGACTGTACGTTATCTTACTCAGTACGAGTGCCTGTACTAATCTAATTGTGTTTCCTTCCCTCATTCCCTTTTTGTGGTATGTTATTCGCTGTATCATTCGCGCAACTTGTTTCGTAGCTGATTTTAATAGGTTTATTGTGTGGTTTGCTCTGCCATTACTTTGAACCCAGTAACCCAAAATTCGTGCGACGGTTACCTCATGAATTTTGACGCCTTCAATGTGTATATCGATGTTTCCATTACTTTTGTATCTTTTTCCATGTACCCTGATAATTTCAGATTTGTCTGGGGCACAGCTAAGCCCGCTGGCCTTGGCGAAATTTTCAACTGCTGTTGCAGCTTGTTGAAGTGTCTGCTCTTTGTTAGCCAGAGATCCACGCGTTGCCCATAGGGTGATATCATCCGCATATAGGGTGTATCTCAACTGCGGTACATCATCTAGGGCTCGCGTGAGTCCTATCATGGCGATATTAAAGAGCAGGGGGAGAGATGATGGCTCCTTGAGGGGTACCTTTGTTTGGCATCTGAAAAGGTTTCGACGTGACTTGCGCCACGCTTATTGTAGCTCTCCTTGCTGTGAGGAAAGCCTTTATGTAATTGTAGGTGTTTACCCCACATCCGATGTTGTTTAATTCTGATAGGATGGCCGTATGCGAGATATTGTCAAATGCTCCTTTTAGATCAAGAGCGAGTATTAGATGTTCTCCTCCCTTGGGTATGGAGCTCAGAACTTCCTCTTGTAATAAGAGGAACGCGTCTTGAGTGGAAAGGCCGTTGCGGAAACCCAGCATAGTGGCGGGGAAAAGGCCGTTGTCCTCTATGAAGTTTTGGAGCCGATTGTGTATAACCCGTTCAAAAAGCTTCCCCATGCATGACGTCAAAGAAATGGGTCTGAGTGCCTGCAGGGATGGCTTCTTCCCGGGTTTCGGTATCGTAATAATTTTAGCTACTTTCCATTCATCAGGTATCCTCCCTTTGAGCCAATAGTTGTCATTAAACTGGTTTGTCAATGCCTCTATGACCTTATCACTGAGGTTCCGTATCATTGCATTTGTAATTTGATCTGCACCAGGGGCAGTATTTCTCTTGGCTGCCTGGGCGGCCGCAAATACCTCTTCCTTGGTGATTGGGGCGTCGAGTTTCTCGTTTTTTGCACCCGTGTAGTTCATCTGAATACTGGAGCTATCGGTATTCTCTCCTATGTATCTGTCCTTAAGTGCTTGTATTAATTCCTCATCCGTACCCGGGAACTCATGCGTGATTCTTTGTAGTGTTCTGCTCGTCGCCGATTTTGATTTTTCCGGGTTGAGCATGTTCCTTAGGATGGCCCAAGTTTTCGCAGTGCTCAGAGTGTCCTGTAGCGAGCTGCAGAACTCGATCCATCCCTCAGTCGCAATTTTGCTAGCGTATTGATTCGCCTCCTCTGCTAAAGCAGCGATTCTGCGGAGAAGGTTCCTGTTGAGTCGCTGGTTTTTCCACCTTTTTAGTAAACGGCGCCTGCTCTCCCACAGGTGGAGCAGGTGCCTGTCCACTACTGGCTTCTCTGCTGTTCTGGCGATGCGTTTAGAAGTTTGTTTGTGCACTGAAATGATGTATTCTGACCATTCCCCAATCGATTCCGGTACGGAGTCGGGTGGGGGATCGCGTCGTCGGTACCTTTCCCAGTCAGTGATCACCACATCTCCTATGACCCTGCGTAGTTTAGGAGTTGAGAGGGAAATGCTGATTATGTAGTGATCACTGCCAAGGTTCTCTTCCAGGTTTGTCCAGTTAGCGTCTTTAATATTACGTGTGAATGTGAGATCTGGGAACGTGTCTCGACTTACGCTGTTACCCAGCCTCGTAGGAGTGGTGGGGAGAGTAATTAAGCTCAACCCTAGTTTGGATACGGTGTGTTCGAGACGCGTTCCCTTGGGGGAATCTCTTGAATAACCCCAAGCGGTGCCGGGTGCGTTAAAGTCGCCCAATACCACAAGTCTATCTCTCGCCCCTGCAATGCGGACTACACCTGTAAGGAGTTCAACGAAGTCCTCGTTTTTATCTTTAGGAGGGCTGTATAAATTTAATATCACGGTTTTCACCCTTCCTCTCTTCAGAGGAAGGAGGGTGATTATTTGATGATTTATCTGCAAATTTTCTATATGTTCCACCTTTGCTGCAATACTTTTGCTAACCAGCGAGGCTACGCGGGGATAATTTGGATCTTGTAAACAATAATATCCCTGCAGTTTGACCATCTTGGGTCCAACCTCCTGCAGGCATATCACGTCTGGCTGAATCGGTACCGAGTTGATGTAATTTTGGAGTGCTCCGGCGCGCTTGTGAAAAGTGCGACAGTTCCACTGCCAAATCTCTAATTGTTCTGCACTTTTCATATTATTTTGCGCCATGCTGCATGGTCGCTTCCGCGCTGTCACGGCCCGCTTTGGATGGTTTGTCACTAACTGGGGTGGAGAGGGGGCGTTTGTTTAGTGCCCTCTGCAAGCCTCCCACGGCTTCGTTGACATACTGCCTTTGAATTTTCATTTCTTCTCCGACGAACATTTTCATTTCTGCCATGAAATCGGCTAGAAGTTTATTGAAATTAGCTATGCTTTCCCTGTTTTCTTGAACCTGGGTCTGCACTTGCTTTAGTAGTTCGCTGCCTAGCGATTGGGCAGTGCACGTGTCTTCGCCCATCGTTTCCTCGCTCGTTCCTGCGCTTTCCTCCATGTCGGCTAGACGCTCGCGCGCCCCTTTCTTGCCGTCGTCTGGGTTGCCTTCCGACCCTGAGTTTTGTAATTTCTTAATTGCATTTTCTAATTTGGTTTCCAATGATGAGATTGCTAGTTTATACTCTTTGCGTTCCGCAGCCATTTGATTTCTAAGCTGTTTAATTTCTTGTGTTAATCTTTTGTTCTCCTCTATAATTTTCCTATACTGGTGGCTATCAGTTATTGGAGCAATGGGAGACACTGGACACGCCCAGCTCACCTTGTTTGGTTGGTTGGCTAGTTGGTCCTCCGTAGTAAGGCCAGCGGCTGCTGCTTCTTGCTCTTCTTTCCCAGCATGGGCGGAGCTTGTTTCGCAGCTGTTACTGGGTGTTTTCTTCAAGTTCGGTTTGCCAGGGGCCTCCGCAGGCTTGCTGATGTTGTTGGGTTGTTGCTGGGTCTTTGATGCTGATCTCGATCTTGATCGTGATCTGGAGCTGGATCTGGATCTCTGCCGCTTCTGTTGCGCCGCTTCCTCTCGGTCCGAGCTGAACCAGCGAGGAGGTTTCTGCTGCTGTTGCTCAAGTTGTGGGAATTCCATGTCTGCGTAGGTCCATTCTGCTTTTCTTCGAGGCGTCTGCACTCGTGATATTCGGGGAGCCACATTCTTCAGTTTCTTTCTGCACGATTTGTCCCCTGTCGCGTGCTCCTCACCGCATATGGCGCAGTTCAGGGCACATTCGTGTCCTTGAGTAGGATCAGACGTCCCACACTTCGAGCACACGTTGGCGTTTGGGGTCGGGCACACATCGGTTCGGTGTCCAGTTGACCGACAGATCTTGCAGACCTGTACGGTAGGCTTGTATGGGTAACAGATCGCCTCTGCACCCATGAAATAGACGCACCTCGGGAGCACGTTGCCCGTGAAAGTTATTATTGCTGACTTCGAAGAGCCCAGCATCCTGGCTCGCTCGATCGTCACCCCTTGTGTCCGTATTCGTAGGTTTGCCATGAGGTCGGCCTGGGTGGTTCCGGGTGGTAGTCCGTGAACGATGCCTCGCAGGACGTCCTCTGGGTCGGCCACGTACGCGTTGAAGGGGTGGATCTGTCCTCTGATTTTTAATTGGCTGATCTCTCTCAGCCTGCCCGCCACTTCTTCATGTGGTGTGGACAAGATTACGATGTTCGATCCGGGATGGACCCGCAATAAAAAGCTGTCTCCTCCAAAACTGTTCCGGCAGGCCTCTATTACTGCCATAGAGAGCTCCGATCCGAGTAGATTTTTTACTGTGAGGCCCTTGTGCGGTCTCAGGATAACCTTTATGTCTTCCTTTGGGAGGGGCGTCGGGCCTCGGCGTTTTCTACGCTGGAAATCCCGCTTGGCTTGACTCTCCCCGGCTGCGTCGACGGGCGGGAAGCCCGGTGGCTCTTCATTGTTCTTGTCCAGTCCCTTCTCGTTCTCTTTCTGGCTTTTTTTACTGTTCTTTTTTCTTCTGCGTGAAAGGACGGTGTGCCAGCCGTCATCCGTCCAAGTACGAGAGAGACCCGCGTCGCCGTCTTTCTCGGTATCGAGAGACGCGTCGCTGGACGCCCGCGCTTCGTTACTTGATCCCACCTTTGGCGAGACGCCACTCGCGTCGTTTTCATGATTCTCCGACACCCGAGATGGGCCGGGAGGGGACTTCGTCGACTTCCATCTAGGCGAAGAATTGTTAGGCATCCTTATGCATGCTCAGCAGAAGCAGGGGAATGGGCTGTCCTCCATTTTCCGCTTCGCGAGGTTAAATGTCGCTCACCTTGGGCTTCTGACTGGGTCAGAGAATGTCCGAAAAGTCCGTGGTATGGTTGTGAACCAGTCCCAGCACACACACTCGTCGCTCACCCCACACGTGTGAGCGTCCCCGCGCCGCCGACCGAAGCCGGTGTTACGGTGAGCTGCGTCTGTGCACCTCGTTTCTTCGAATGTTGATAGTTCTTCGTGAAGTGGGTCCAGGTCCGAGATTTTGGTGTCCTCCGAATCCTCGCAACTTCACGAAAAAAGAAGATGTACTTCTTAGGTGGACTTGGGTGAAATTTCCGCATGAAAGCGTTGCAGAAAGCGGAGCGCGATGTGAGCACGTCCTCACCGCTCTACGCCACCTAGCGGATCTCCCGCCGAATGGGACGGACGCGTAGAAACGACGCTCTGAAGAAACTAATCGCGGCTTTCACCGTTATGATGCATTACTTCACTTTAGCAAGAAAACTGTGAGATGACAGTGGTAGATATAAAAGGCGCGTTAGTAATGCCTACGGAGTATGTGACCGTGGCGCAGTGAGAACAAGCTGTGTCAGTCTTACTAGACAGACACTAGTTTAAAATTCCCGGAGAGCTGCCAAGGGTTCTACCCTCGACAACCACTCAGGTACGCACTCCTGAGCTTTCTGAAGTTCTACAAACTTGGCCATACACTCTCGAAAATACAATCGTGCGGGCCGTGCATCTGGATCGCGATTAAAGCCATAAACAGTGAAGGCCATTGAGCATGATCAAGTCAATAGGCAATCCCTCCTCATCATCTATTGGCAGAAATCTTATACCATATGGATTTAAAGGTAAATCCTTCTTTATCGTTCTTTGAAGTACGTCCCAAAAATATACGCCTTCCCAAAAATGTAAGAAAACATGGTCTATAGTTTCTGTGTTTTTACAAATGAGGCAATCTGTACCCCAAGGTAAGAAAAAACCCCGGTCTTCTTGAAACGTCTTAACAGATAATGTACCTGTGTGAAGCTTTAAAAAAGAAGGACTTTGTGGAAGGAGCCACTTGCATTCTCTTTACCCGCTTAAGCACATCTTGCCCTTGGCCTCCAGTGTACATGGCTCGGTACATAGGTTCAGGCAGAACAGCATCACACACATCTTCGTACAGTTTTTTACGAGTCACTGAAAACAGATATTCATTAGAAAATCTAACAGATAAAAAGCGTATACTGAGAATAACCTCCTTAAGATACCCGCAGACAGCACCGGTCATGTGATTCGTACTAACCACATAACCAGGTAAAGCACGCGTCAGTCTCAGTTGGCACACTGTACGAAGGAAAGGATCTCTTGTGTATCGGAAAAAAAAAAGAACCTGTTTACAACTTGGCGTATGAAAAGATGTAGTAAACCCAGCCCTCCTTGTTTAACTCTTCTAAACAGATTAGTTCGACTGCATCTCTCCCAATTCGAGGCCCACACGAACACTGCAAAGACGCGATGAAGCTTCTGTATGTTTGCCCTTGAACAATGCAGCACTTGCATTACATACCAGAGTTTTGAGGCAAAGAACAGATTGCAAACAGTCGCCCTCGAAAACACTGACAGATGATTACCGTTCCATTTACTGGCTTTCTGCTGGATTTCTTTCGCTTGTTCTTGCCAGTAGTTTTCGTTATCTTTATAATATTGCATCGGTACACCGAGGTACTTAACAGGTGTGGTCGCCCACTTAACATTGGCAAAATAGTCTGGTCTTGATGACCACTCTCCATGCCAGAAGCCCAGACACTTTCCCCAGTTCACCAGACTGCCGGTTGCATTGCCGAAACTTTTAACTACAGCTTGTTCTTACTTTCATATGCTTGCTGTTTGATGTACATGTCTAAGAACAGGCAATAAAGCAAAAAAAAAAAGACCGTGGCGCAGTGGATAGCGCGCCCGGCATCTCTTCTTGCGGACCAAGAGGTCGTAGGTTCGACTCCGGGTGACGGAACTTTTTTTCTTTGTCTTCTGGTCATGTGTATTTTTTCGACGTCATTGCCGTGACGGAAATACGTCACTGAAATCTTGGTGGACCTCGGCATAAAACACTTTCGTGTTTAAAAAAATGTGCTCCTGCAAAGGAGTACCTCTTTGGTGGAACACTTTTTGGCTATCAATGATGTAAGAACACGTGGTCATAAGCGTGGGCAGGGTTCCCCTTCATGGGGGGGGGGGGGGGGGGGGCGAAGGCTCGTTTCAGTGCCCCCCATCCTCTATTTAGTCAATGTATAGAGCCGACTTTGCGCCCCCCGCCCCTCTTAGGTAACTAGGGGTGCCCCCCCCCTGCCCCCCGTCGTGCGCCCGCCTATTAACGTGGTACTTCGTCATGGTTTAAGATAGTGAGCGCTCGTTCTAACACAGTTGTGAGACGGCGCTCTGCAGTGTGTATTCATTCTATCTTGTGTTTTCGTTTTCGCGCTACGCATTTCAGAATGCATGACATCGTTGGTTGGATAAAGGTGGGCCGATAACGGAGGCAGTGCAAAAACAAGGTGAAGTGCAGAAAGCTTTCAAGGGGAAGGGGAGAGAGAGAGGAGAGGGAGCATCTCTACATCGATTGAGAAGGAAACAAAATCACCTTCGCCTTCAAGTCGTCTTAGGTAATTGCATAAGGGACATTGCGAGGTTTCCTTTATCCTCGTCAGTATACGTTTGGCCCGAAGCCCTCCTCCCTATGTGTTACTAGCGTGCTCAGAAAAGGACGACCGTCAAGAAACGATATGGTTTCAACCGGAGTGAACACCGAAATTAGTTCGTTAGCCACGGCTCAGTAGTTCAAGTGAGATCATAAAGTTGTAACCTACGGGATTTCCTTTCCATTTAGGGGCGAAGCTCCTCTAGCCGGGGCTCTGTCTCCCGTTGGCGTGGCCACGCTAGTGCGATGACGATGGCGCTGCCATCACGGCACAGTACACGCAAGGTAACCATTATACGCCATGACAATGACGATGTGATGAACGAGGCCTGTTCCCCCCATCGCACCATTGTCTGCCGTAGCCAGATGACGATGACAATGACGCTGCCATCACGGCACAGCACATGCAAGGTAACCATTATACGCCCGTCCGTCCACAGCACATGCAAGGTATGCAAGGTACCCACTATACGCCCACCGTAACTTTCATGAAGTAGGGAAGCACCCACTATGCGAACCAGAACACTGTAGTATAGTAGGGCCGTCAACCACTACCACAGTCACCAGAGTCATGGCCGAGAGCACAGAGTGGCTGCTTAGCAATGGCTAGACAGGTGGTAGGTGCAAGCAAAGAATAACACGCACTACCGGTGGTATCTGTCGCCCAGGTTGACTTTGCTTGATCGATAGATAGATAGATAGATAGATAGATAGATAGATAGATAGATAGATAGATAGATAGATAGATAGATAGATAGATAGATAGATAGATAGATAGATAGATAGATAGATAGATAGATAGATAGATAGATAGATAGATAGATAGATAGATAGATAGATAGATAGATAGATAGATAGATAGATAGATAGATAGATAGATAGATTCTGATGATTCAGGTCTCTTGTCAGGTGCTGTAGGCACACATATCGGGAATCACCTGCCCATATTTCTGATGGCGAAACACAATGTATGCACAGGTACGAGGAAATACAGCCCTGAAGTAGCTGTAAGAGATGTAAATGAGCGCACCCTTATTTATTTCAGAAGAGGACTGTCAGCTTTGGATTGGTGAAATATTTATTGCCTTGAAGATCCTGAATTAGCCTATAATTGATTTTTGTCTCTGTTCAAATCTGTCTATGATAAATGTTTCCTATACAGAACTTTAAAACCTTACCGCAATAGCAAGAAACCACGGATAACGAAGCAATGCACGAAGGAGATACGGAAAAAAAATAAATTATTCATGGTTTTTTTTAACCACATAGAGTGAGAAATCTTTTAAGAATTTTAAAGTACAAAGAAGGTAAACAGCCTGTTGCGGAGTGAAAAACGAAAATATTTAAATAACCTTTTCAACTGCGAGGCAATGAAGAAATCGGACCTAGCATGGAAGCGATTAAATAGCTTTCTTGGGTGCCGCGAAAATGGAGCAAATACATTGGCAGAGATTTGCGTAGACGCCAATGTTATTTCAGGGGTGGACTTAGCAAATACATTCAATAATTATTTTGTATCCCTCGCAAGTCAAGCCCATGATCCCAACTGCACAAAATTTCTGAGTAACAGGAAAAAGGAAAGCGCGTTTCTGGTTCCTACATCAGAAAACGAAATAAGTCATGCATTTAGATCCATAAAAACAGTAACTGCAGTGGCATTGATGGATTTCAGATCCGTCCCATTAAGCATGTCCTTGAGATCATTGCCCCTGCACTGGGACACGTTTTTAATGCTATTTTCGCTCATGGAGTCTTTCCAAAGGCCTTACAAGTTGCTAAGGTCATAGTTCTGCACAATGGTGGAGATAAGAATGTGCTTTCCCAATGCAGACCTGCATCCATCTTACCGGTATTTTCAAAGGGTTTAGAAAAATTAATTCACGTTCGCATGGCTTCTTTTCTTAATAAGCACAACATAATAACACCGTCGCAGTTTGGTTTCCAGTAAGGACTCTCGACAGAACATGCTCTTTTGACACAAAAGGAAAAAATACTGGATGCCTTTGAACGCGAGGAATGTGCGCTGGGCATTTTCTTTGATTACTCCAAAGCACTCGACCTCATTAACCATGTCACTTTGAACGAAAAACTCAGCCACTATGGTTTCCGCGGTGTATTTTTAGGATTATTTCGCTCTTATCTTCTTTACCGCCACCAGAATGTGATCGTAAAGAACCATTCTTCTGACTTAAGACCTTTAACCTCTGTAGTGCCACAAGGAAGCACTGCTGGGACCGCTCTTGTTTTGCTTATATATGAATGACCTCGTAAACATTTAAAATTCAGTTCAGTTCGCTATCTACGCTGATGACAGCACCATATTAATTACATCAAGAAACCCAAGTGATGCACTTCTGAAGGGAAACGAAATACTAAAAAAATTATCAGCCTGGTGTACTGCCCGTTCTCTTGTAATAAACGCTGCTAAGACAAAAGCCGTTCTGTCTAGACCCAAGAATCGTAAAATTGATAAAGAAGTTGCGCTCAAGTTTCAGGATTCACATATTCATTTAGTACCTACAGTTAAGTGTCTAGGCGTTCTTTTCGAAGGGCACATGTCATAGTACCCTCACGTAGAAGCTACGGCAACCCAATTAGCTCGAGTTGCCGATTTATTGTGTAAGGTGCGTTATTCACTTCCCACAAATGTGAAGCTTCTTATTTACAACTCTTTATTTATTTCACTTTTAAGTTACTGCCATCTATACTCCGTTTCACCACTACCGTTCAGCACTACCAAGGCTACGCGGTGTAAGCAAGCTATCACGTTCGCGCAGCGAAACATAGTTCTAGATATAATTACCTCACAGTTGACGGGGTCGACACGTTTGCGCTTGTTTGACACGTGTTGCGTTATTATATGTGCGTGATATATTTATTCTTTATCGCATTGATATCGGATGCCTTTAATTGCAGTATCAGTAACCACTGGTAGCTGCGGTGGCAAATAAACATGGCAGCGCCCATGCAGACGCGACCGCCCGATTCGATCCGAACTTGCGCATGGTATACGCCCACTGACCTGGCAGCAACAAATAAATGATGGAATGAGCCATCGCTTTGTGCCATCTCACGCTGAGCACAAAGCATCGGGTACATTTTCTCGTTATTTGCGAGATAAGCTGTTCGTTTATGCTCGCCTGGTAAGCCTAACGCACCGAGAATTTGATAATGGTTCTTGGAGTTAGCGCCATATAGTCACGAATACATCGCTGTCGAAGCGTCAGCACATTAACCTAAAGCAAATACAAGTGTCAGTTTGTAACTTACGGTTCACACGGCGTCAATGACGACTTGATAAAGTCGAAGCGGAGGGTACCAGCTGCGATGGGTGCAGCCATTTTTTTTCTTTTTCGGTGATGCTGTCTGTCCGCTTTACTCGCCCTACGCGTGGGAGCAGACACCGAGCAGACGACGCGACGCGGATGAATGCATGTGGAGGGGCTAAACGCCCTTCCTGTTGGCTAAGGGGCCCTGTAGCCTTCACAGTGCTGAAAGGAACTTCTGAAACAGAGTACAGTATGGGGTAAAAAATGCTTCTAACATTAGTAAATTACGCATAACACAAAAAAAAAAAAAAACCGTTCGAGCCATTGCGAATGCTTCATACTAAAGTCATTCAGAACCTCTTTTCCTCGAGTTGCATCTGATTTCACTTCCAGACCTTTATGAACTTATCCTCATTAGACGCTATGAATTAGAGCTCAGAAAAAAATACCAATCCCTTAAAAGCATCGCCTACTTGTCACTTAACGTAAATACACGTGACACCAGATTTCGCGAAATGTGGGAGGTTCCGCGTTGCAGAACTATACTTATGGCGAACAAAGATTGTGCGTACAGTTATCGCGTGTCCGAAATCAATAAGTTTCGTAGCGTACGCATCATATCGCCTTCAGTTATCGCGCTTCATGTCTTTTCTGTTTTTTTTTTTTTTCGTTCTTTTTCCCCCCCAGATATTGTTTTAGCTGCAAAAGTTTGCTCATAAAGCTTAGCTTGTGTCATTCCTTTAGATTATCGACTTCATTCAACACTTCGTGTATGATGACTACATTTTTTACTTTTGTCAAAATGTTGTATTATGTTAATTTGGAATACTGAATTTATTTTTGTACATTGTTATTTGATGTATTACTTCTTGCACTGCTGTACTGCATTATGTTACCTGTGCTTAGCATTTATCGTATTGTTGTCTGTCAAATGCTATAGTCAGTGGACGCTTTCAAGCCCACTTTAGAGGCGTTTTGTTCACTGCCCACAACATCTTGAGGTTGAAAATAAACTGAAACTGAAAAGCTTAAATAGATAGATACGTAATGTCCGTTGTAGCACTGCTGGTCTTTGTACTGATACCAACGCCTCTGCAACTTCGGTGACACTGTTACGCAAACTTGGTCAGTATCTTTCTTGAAAGAAACGAGGAGCAAAAGTAATCCTTCGAATTCTTTCATCTACAACATCCCACGTTTATAAATGCTGCCCACGATAATTTATATATATTTACTTAAAAACAGAGAGTAAAAAAAATAAGCGGGGCAATCAAAAGCGATTTCGAACCTGGGGCAAACCACTTTCGTTTCCAGTCTTCTTGCCTTTAAAAGAAGCGTGAATTGTTTACTTTCAATCTCACCTTTGAAAAGAAAGAAGTAGACCCCAAAAAAAAAAAGAGAGAGAAAAGAAAGTGCTTTCACGAGACAAAATATTCCTGTCGATCAACGCCCCTTGTTTACCTATCGCTAACACTGCCTCGAACATTGCACATGAATGTACTGCTTTCTTTCTTTCTTTCTTTCTTTCTTTCTTTCTTTCTTTCTTTCTTTCTTTCTTTCTTTCTTTCTTTCTTTCTTTCTTTCTTTCTTTCTTTCTTTCTTTCTTTCTTTCTTATATATTATTCATGATTTTATCCTTTCTTGCCCACTTTCACTTCTTTCCATTCTCTGTCTTTTTTCTGCCGTCTTTTCATTCGTTTATTTTATCAGTGCTTCTCGTATTTCTCGTTCTTTTTTGTCGTATTCAGTAATTTTCCTCTATTTCTTTCCTGCGGTTCATTTATTTTGCCCTGTCCTATCCCCCCTCCATTTATTCCTTTCTTTTTATTCTGTCTCTGTGTGTCGCTTTCCTTTATATTGTCCTTCCTTGTCGCCTTTATTTTCTGCCCTCTATTCTTGTTTCTTTCCTTTCATGCATAGTGTCTCTCCCTCTCACGTTTCTCTCTCTCTCTGTCTCTTTCTTTCTTTCTTAATCCGTCTTTTTCTTTTATTCCTTTATTCCTTTCCTTATTCCTTTATTCGTCTCTTATTCTTCATTCAGTGTCAGTTTCCTTTCAATCCTTTCTTCTCGCCTTTCCTTCTTTTTTTCTTTTCTTTCTGTCTTTCTTTGCCCGGTGTCTCATCTATATCCCGTCCGTGCGTGCGTGAGCGACCGTGTGAGTGTGATCATCACGTGCCATTGTCAGGATCGAGGAGACGGCGGCGCCGGCAACAAATCGCGTCGTGGCACCCTCTTCGCTCGCCGAGTCGGCGGCTATAGAGTACAATATATATCCGCCACCAGAAAAGAGTAAACATGGCGAGTGAGGGGGAGGGGGAGCCCCTCGACGTGCCACGCAGAAGACCCGCGTTCTCTCGAAACCCGGGCGAGAACACGGAGCCTTGTTTCCTTACGGCTGCGAATCGATACAGAGTATAACGCTAACGCAGAAGAGAGAGCGAGAGATAGAACAAGGAGGAATGGAAATTTCCGGCTTTTAAATATTGAAAAACCCTGAGCGAGTAATGACTCCCGCTGTGCAGCGTGGCTTTCGACGTTGTGAAAAAACTCCCGGGAATAGGGAGTGAAGTGAATTAGGAGGAGGAGGAGAGACTAATGACATTTCGAGGCCATCTCTGCTACAGTGTTCTAGAGGGAAACGAACATAAGCCCAGCAACGACGGCATAGCGCAGAATGGAAACAGGTGTATTGCATTACGCTTTCTCGATGAAGCCGATCGACGGATAACGAAGCCAAGGGAAGCAGAGCGGTGTACTCCTGGTATAGTTTTAAATGCGTAAGCATTGCTACGGTGATTCAACGAGAAATCTGTCCGTCCGTCTTTCTTTCAGAGAAGACAGTCGCAGATATAAAGAGATAAATGAAAGTAAGTTTTCACTCCGGTGCTTGGGGTTGAACCCGGCCCAAGGGCCCGGGTTTCCAACATGGCGAAATTCCTCACTGTACAGAATAGCAGCCCTGGTGTTACGCGGCCAGCAGTGGCTCGCTCCTCACTTGTCGTAACGACTTTCTAATATATTTTTTTTCTTTTCTTTTATCACTTGGTCTTCCGGTTTACATTCCGTCGTGATTAAAGCTTCGTATGTTAGTTTTTATGTCCTACTGTGCCCTACTAATCTTTCTTTTTTTTAATATTAAAAATCGAGTTTTGTTTGCAGGTTAATCCAAAAACCCCTTCGGAAACCTTACTTCACCGTCATCGCTACAATATGGACTCGACGCTTTGTTATGCTGCGCAGCAAGTTAACTGCTTGCTTTCCAGCTATGGCAAGGCTGTCTGCAAAGTGCGGGTGCAATAGGAGAAGAAAAGTAAGAGAGCGAGAAGGGTTATAATAAATAAGACAGGGGTAGAAAGCAGCAACATCCAGCAGCAGAAGCAGCGGCAGCACTCATGACCACTGAAACCTGGAGGCATTTCCCAAAGTACGCTTCGCTTTAAAGCAAAAGATCCCTTTACATCGATAGTTTGCCAGCGTTGCGACATCTTGTATACGAGTATAAATCTCCGAACAAAAGATGAAACAATAGATTAAGCAATGAACAAAAGAAAAGTTGAGTGTTCTAAAGGAAAATGACCACCAACTCCTTTAGTCTGACCGCTACGCGGTCAGACTAAAGCAGTTGGTGGTCAATGCACCTGTTACGGTCGGGTCACTGAAACAGCAGCTGGTTTAGTCAGTACGGGGCGTTGACCCGTTCCACCCTCCCCCCCGACTTTTTCATATCGTCCTCCACGCAGAGACATGCCGGCACCTCCGCACTGGCAATACACGATTTACAATACATTGCTGCTCTATCCACGGCCATGTTTCAGGGAAATCATCAAATGCAACCGTGACTGCCACGGAGAGGTGAAAGAAAGTCTTCGAATTGCGGGTGTCGCTGGGGCCAAAGTGTCGGCAAGTGTTGTTGTCTTCTTCAAGGTTTCAACTTCAGTCGGCAACGATAAGACAAGATAACTCGTCGAACCGTTGACTCCACCTACACAGCCTGTTCAAGAGAGCAACTATTACAAGCAGCAACCTCAAGCAGCAACCATAGGAAGACAAGACCCCTTGTCGAAACGTTTGCTCTAGCGGCACCATTTGTTCAAGTATTTTTCATTTCTTGTCTCCATCTTCTTAACTTCTGCCCAGTGGATGTCGCTGTTAATCTTTACCGGCCCCATGTTCACTCAGTGAAATGACCGTTGGAGCGCGCGCTGATTGGACAGAGCTCGAGAGCAGGCGGACCGACGCCCAATCGTTAACGATGTTGTACAGCCCTACCTATCCAATCAGCGCGCTGAAATGGACAGTCCACTTAATGAACTCTTGCAGACAAACCCGTGATTGTGTGTACAGTACACCTCAGCGAAGCGGTCTCTCACGGTGGCATCGGCAGCTAATGCTGGCCTTTCCCTGGGCGATTACCATGGGCGCAGGCGGGATTTTGTCTTGGAGGGTGCAAACCCATGTTGCATCGCGGCTGGGGTAACGGGGGAGCTCTGGAGTAGCTTGGCTGGGGGGGGGGGGGGGGGGGGGCAACTGCTGGAGTGGATTGACGGGGGGGGGGGGGGGTGCTAAAGGGGGGAAGGAGGGTGCAAAAGGGCACACCGCTGCCGACGCCCATGACTATTACAGTTTCCTATTCCGTTCTTCTAAGTGTATAGAAATTGCCACCATGAGGCTACGCCACATGTACAAAAAAAAAAAAAAATCATGATATCGCTCTTCTTATTCTTCGTCGTCCTTTCCGCAGCTCGGCAAGAAAAGGAAAACTGCCGCACGATTGTTCGAGCGGAGCAGTAAAAAAAAACGTCAGCTGATGAAGGAGATGCGAGCAAATAATGGCCTCGCATGAGTTAGGCAGTTTGCAGGGAAAACGGAAAAAGGAAATGCAGTGTCTCGAGTCGCACCGCGTGTAGTGCCTACGTAATGTAAGTGCCGTGCGACCTTCACAGAATTGTCCCCGTACGGTGTACCGCGGCAGCTCGCACACAGCATATAAAGGTGTTTCAGCTGTCCTGACAACGCAGCCTCCGACATCGCGGGGGGAGAGGGGGGGGGGGGCTGCCGCTCCCCCCTAGTTACCTAAGAGAGGGAGAGCGCAAATTTTGTCCCATGCATTTACCTAATAGGGAGGGGGGGTGCTTGCGACGAACCTTTGCCCCCCCCCCCCTGAAGGGGAACCCTGCACACGCCTATCTATCTATCTATCTATCTATCTATCTATCTATCTATCTATCTATCTATCTATCTATCTATCTATCTATCTATCTTGCTGTCCTCTCCAACCTTTTCCCCTCCTACCCTACTCATAGGATTGCGCACCGGGGGGGGGGGGGGGCTGCTGGTCACCTAAGAGGGTGGTCGCAAAGTCTGCCTTCATCGACCTAATAGGGAGGGGGGGCGCTGCGATGAACTTTCGCCCCCCCCCCCCCCTTCTGAAGGGGCCCCCTGCGCACGCCTATGACCCCACTTCAATATAAAAGTTCATCAAATTATTTTAGGCAGCATGTTTAAATTACGTCATTGTTGCGTGTGCGCTGAAAACTTTGCATAATGGCTTCCTCAGTATAATTTCGCTCTTCCAAGGAAGCATGCAATCTTCTGCGCTTTGCGCCGTTCTAATCGTTGCTTAGGCGTATCCGCTGAAGAGGAAGAACCCCTTTATGATTGATTTGAGGCTGTAACAGCAACAAGATGTTGGTGAAGCCCGCGATGTGCTCGTTCTTTAAATAAATAGTTCTCTCTCAGACTTTACCAAGCTTGGTGCCACGATCTAATATACGGGCCGCTGGCACGCAACCGCTCAATCCAATATGCTAATTCTTTGCAGCTCCCGAAAGGTCACACTGGCGCTGCTGATAACGCATATTGCAAAAGCTTACTGCCATTTTCTGTAACGCATTTTCTTTCCTAGCCTCCTTGTTGCTGCCGCTTATAACGAGAGTGTGGGCAGTATGTGCTTTTTCGCTGACGTTTTTATTATTATTATTATTATTATTATTATTATTATTATTATTATTATTATTATTAGGATATTTTGCATTTCGTGAGGAATGCTTCCATTTTGCGCCTTGCATCTAACTAGAGTTTGCGTGGTAGGTCCGTTGCTTTTTACAGCGAAAGCTGTTATGGGATCACAACAAGGGTCGTTTCTGCGCCGTAGTTGTCCGCCGCCGCCGCCGCCGGTGTCCGTAACCAATATCGCACGAAATAAGAAAAAAACTAAATAAAAAAACACCTTATGACAGAACGGGAATTGAACCCGGGTCCTCTGCGTGGCAGCCCAGCACCCTACCACTGAGCTACCCCGCTGCTTGAAACTGCGGTGCAAACTGACCCTATGCAAGCTTCATGTCGGGTAAACGAATCGCGTTAATGTGTGTTATAAAGCGTTTTAGAGCCCTAAAGTAAGAACCAGGCGTCACGCAATGCGAATTGCGTAACGAGTGGGCTGTTCAATGCTCCAACCCATTACAAAAGCCTGGGGCATAATTCTTCATCGTCGTCAGCCACAGAATCAACAAAGTGCACATAATGCGTCACAAGAGTGCAGCGGGTACCACCCTCTTCCGCAGAATGACGAATAATGGCATAGTAGACGCTTCCCCACAACACAAAAATTATGATGATTTATGGCGTAGTGGGTACCATGCAAGTGGCCTTGTAGTAGTTGCCACAAGAGTGTTTTAAAAAAAGGTTCAGAAAGGCCGCTCTCCCAGCTTTCGCTGTGACTGTGCTGTGCGTTCCGCGCAGGCCTGGCGGTTTTTTTAACAGCGATGCAGTTTAAGCTAGCCCTAATTTGTGCGTGAGGCCTATAAGAAAACTATTATCTTAAACGAGTATGTGCCGCATAAATTGGGTAAATCCCACAACTCACCACTGATCCACTAAAGCTGAAGAAGGCAGGAGTTAGCCCTACAAATGGCTGCGAAGCGACAGCGGCGAACCGAAGACCCCGAGTACGTACAACGGGAGAATACTAGGAAACGGGAAAGGCATCGGCGGCTGCGAGAAGACCCAGAAGCGATGGAAGGCATACGCCAACGACGACGAGCCCATAGACCCAGGCCCGTAGCCAAGATTTATTTTCGGGGGGGAAGGGGGTGGGGGGGGGTGAACTTGCTATAGTCCTTGACTAGATATATTTTAGAAAAACACCTGTTCTCATTTCTTATTTTTGGTAAAACGCCCCCCCCCCCCCCCCCTTCATTAGAATTTCATGGGGGGGATGCCCTAGACGTCCCCCCCCCCCCCCCCCTGGCTACGGGTTTGTATAGATCTATGAGAGGTGCGAATGCTTGGTTTCAAGTTTCAGCGCGAGTTTCTGTCTCTGGAGTTTGGACAACCTTGTCATGTCTGTGACTGTCTGTTTTCTAACTCGAACCTCCGAGGTTCGAGTTAGAACCTCGGATCTTCTTCGCAAAGTTTGCGAAGAAGATCCACGCAGGAACAACGTAGCATCACCTAGCCAAGGCCTATCAACGACCTAGAAGCAACTTACAAACAACCTGCATCACCTTGTCAAGGCCTATAAACAACCTAAAAGCAACCAGATTATTCTTCAGAATCGTCCCGTTTCGCTGTTTCAAGCCTAGCGCAGCTTAGTGCAAGTTTCGCCCTTTTTTTTTCTTTTTTGGGAGAAAATGGTAAAGATTGTTTTAACATATCGACATCCTACAGCATAATTTATTCACCATAACCAGGGATTTACAAAATCCATTCATACATCTGACAAATTTTTGTCAAATCCCCGTCTGTGGTTGCCTTGCTACAACAATCTTTAAAAATATCATCATCATCACCACCAGAGATAAATGACAGAACATCCAAGAAGGCGGTAATGCGGGCTAGTTGGCGCAAAAAAAAAAAAATAATAAGAATAAAAAATTAAGACGCAGACACATAAGAGGACGCATAAACAGGACGGGCGCTAGACATCAACCGATTTTACTGCAAGGATATATACAGAACATCGTGGGCATGTATTGCGATGCACGGCATGGGGTCCCTTTCATTTCTTATATCAGCACAAAAATCAGACGAGTAAGATAAGAGGTCAAAATTTGGATTCACGGTCTCTCAATTTTGTGGCGAGCGAATCTTTGCGAGTGTGTGATAATATGCTGCGCCTGCACTTCCTTGCACCCGCTTGACATCAACACCAATGACACTTTTATGAGATTTTAAATTAATTTAGATCTAGTTCTTTTATTGTTTCTCCAATCTAATTAGGTGCCCTGGACATTTATCGCAGTTAACTTGTGCGCGATCTTAACTTAAATTGTATATATTACACCCCTTTCGCACGCTTCGCAACTAGGGATGACAAGCATTCAGTTGAACTGAATGTTCGAAATGACCAAGGGCCTTGCGGTTTTTCAGTTTTGCTCGCTTCGGAGTGAACGACGAGCGATCGTTCTTGCTATGGAGCCCGATCTCGACCTAGTTCTCGTTAGTTTCCACACAGCTTCGACAGATGGCGCAGCCTGTCACGCAGCTCGACGAGGAGCAAGAGGAGCCGCTTTGCTGGATTACTCATTAAAACTGTGCAGTAAGTGCCGTGCTAGTCGTGCCGTTTGAAGTCGCTTACCGACGCGAAGCGCTTGCGTTGACCTGATCTGTCATCAGGATCCAATCATCAAAACCACAGCGTATGCGCTCAGAGCTACACTGCAGTGCGCCAGCGATCTAACATGCAAGATCTAACAGCGATCTAACATGCGCAAATGAAACTGTATACCTTCCATACTACGCGGCGTACATAGGCTCAGAGAAAGCATACGTTAGGGAAGTGTCTTGCAATCGTATACATTAGTAATTAAAAGGAAACATTGTCGAGTCGTGACTTGCAAACTGTAATGACCTGCGTAGCGCGGTACTGCTGACACGTCGTCGACGTCGTTGCACAAGCGTACCAGTGCCTCGCTTGTGTACTGAACGGATAAGACGGGCTTCATCAGTGTGGGCTCTGCCCTCGACTGGGTGCAATCTCAACGAAGTTAAGCTCCCTTTAGCTGAGGATAAGTTCGTTACGGCCGGACGGCTCTATCGGACGGGTGCTGGTGACGCTGGGCGACCGTTTTAAGCGTAATATAGGCTAGCCGTATTCAGAGCTCTAGCGTCCCGAACATTTGTGTGCCCCCCTCCTCCCCTCGCCCCCCCTTAACGCGGGAATGAGAATCGATTCGTCTGTTTACGTAGCGCTCCGGCTAAATTAATGTCACCGTGGAAGAAGTGCATCGCGAAGATTGTTCCTTGTCTTCGCAGTCAACGACACGCGCCTGAGTGACGTCAAATTGAAAGTCATCGTCATCATTCATCATTATCAGTACACTGCAGAACGAAGGCCTCTCTGTCCCAATGGTCTCGTCCCGCCACGGTGGTGGATATATGGAGCTCGACTGCTGACCCGAAGGTCGCGGGTTCGAATCACGGCCGCGGCGGCGGCATTTCGATGGAGGTCGACATTACTTTGATTACTTTGGGGCCCAAGTACTTTGATTAGGTGCACGTTAAAGAACACCAGATGGTCACAATTTCCGGAGCCCTCCACTACGGCACCCCTCATAATCATATCGCGTTTTTTGGACGTAAAACCGCAACAATTATTATTATCCCAATGATCTCCAATTTACCCTATCTCATTTACACTCACCAAAGATCCTCCCAGCCTCAAGAAGCCGCTGGAACCAAAACACACACGCATATATATATATATATATATATATATATATATATATATATATATATATATATATATATATATATATATATATATATATATATATATATATATATATATTTGTGTGTGTGTGTGTGTGTGTGTGTGTGTGTGTGTGTGTGTGTGTGTGTGTGTGTGTGTGTGTGTGTGTGTGTGTGTGTGTGTTCTAATAACAATACCTGGGGTTTTACGTCCCAAAACCACGATATGATGATGAGAGACGCCGTAGTGGAGGGCTCCGAAAATTTCCGCCACCTGGTGTTCTCTTTAACGTGCACAGACATCGCACAGTGCACGGGCTTCTACCATTTCGCCTCCACCGAAATGCGCCCGTCGCAGCCCGGGATCGACTCCGTGACCTTCGGGTCAGCAGCCAAGGCATCGTAATCCACTGATCCACCGTGGCGGATTGAAATCCTGTTCGTAAATCGAAGGACTGGAGTGGTGTGTTGCGTTGAAAGGCCACGGAAAACATTTTCGACGGGGATTCATGTGTACAAACGGGTAGTTCAAAAGCGAGATAATCGCGATCAACCATTCGTCCCGGCCAATTTACAACTAAGTTGCCGATGAAAGGGGACAAAGTGCAGCACGCGCAAAAGTTGAAGAGATGAACAAGTAGTATTTTAGTAAAAAACAAAGAGGAAAAGGGGAGGACTAAGTCTTTGTTTTGAGAGCCTGGCTGCAGACGACGTCAGTGTATTTTGCACTGCGCCTTGACGTACGCGATAACAATTTCTCCTACTTTGACGTACGCCCCGACATTTGGAGACTGACATTAGCATGGGATTAAAATACCCTGTAAGTGTTGCCCCGCTATTCCCTTTTCCTCTGAGGAGAGGGAGGTTGTTTAGCTTTTCACAACTTCGAATGCAAGTGCCAGAGCTCGTAGCCATATTCGTCGTCCTGTAAGAATATGTATACAAAAAAAGAAAACTCACAGGGTTCCTTATGCATTCACATAAGACTATTGGAAGGCGAAATCCATCTTCTTTGTCTTCTCACTCCATGTAGTGATCCTTCCCCGCACCCCTCCGCAAGCTGTCTGCGCCTAGCGTGGATTTTGCATTGCCTCCGAGATCAAAGTCATTGCAAGTTTTCTTCACCTTATGCGTTTTTGCATTGTCTCCGTGATCGGCCCACCTTTTTGACCAAGCCCCACTCCGAAAGCCTTCTGCATCTACCGTGGTTTTGCATTGCCTCCAGAATAAGCGTGCGCAGTGTTCTCCGCCAGGAGGGGCGAAGGTTCGACGCAGCCCCCCCCCCCCCCATATGTCAATGTATGGGGCTAGCTTTGCCCCCCCCCCCCCCGCGTGCACGGCTATAGCCTCCAAGATCGAAGTCACTGCAAGTTTTCTTCACCTTATGCGGTTTTGCATTGCCTCCGTGATCGGCCCACCTTTTGACCAAGCGACGATGTCATATGATGACGTCGTCGTGTGACGTCCTGATGACGTCACAAATTTTCGGCGACTTGTGACGTCATGATGGTGTATATATATATGGTGCCATCATCACGTGATGATTTTTTGCATCGACTGTGTTGACGCTGGTAGGCAATTCTCGAGTTTGATGAAACATCTACTAAGGCTTTGCGCCTTAAAAAAATCGTGAACGTTAAGTACCGGCCGTATTAGTATATGCTTTGTTCCATAGTGTGTTTCTGCTTTAACGCTTTCATTGAAAGCCTGTATGCACATGCGGAAGCGGGCATAGCATAAGACGTGCTTGTGCACCGATTTTCCGCGTGCACGGCTCTTTAAAATGCGACGCATTCTGTACGAAGAAAATGGGATTTCTCTAAAACGCTTTACGATCAGCATTTTAAAAAGGAGAGAAAAGAGAAAAAAAAGATATTGCCGAGCTAAAAGTGGGGCAATAAAAGCTGCAAACTTTGCGAAGCGATGCGTACAAACTATCAAACCATTAAATGGTTCGCGCATACACTCTACGACAGATCGCACTTAGGGCAAAATCGCCGTAATTATTCTTTTTATTTTTATTTTTTCAGTGTCTACCAATGGTGGCGCCGGGGACGAATGCGCATGTACACATTCGACGCCGTAAATTTAAATTTATTCCATTTGCTACGCGGTGGCGCAACTTCCATTAATAATATATATACACTTACGCCGTTCTGCTCCCGAAAGGCTACGAAAACAAAACTGAAAAGTAAAAGCTCAAACACGTACGCTGTGCTCTCGCACATGGCACAGCGCTTGAAACTTTCTGCACGCAGCTTTGTGCACATGTTTCGCCCTCCAGCGTGGATTATAGAAGACAGCGTGCCGACTGATTGATGAAAACAGTTCTTCGCAGCCGACGGCCGGAGTTCGCGCCTGACGTGACCCGTTCCATTTGCGCAGAGACGCATAGAAAGCGAGCGAGTGCGGCATGAATTGCATTTAATGGTACGTGTCGTTGAACTAATTGTCTTCAACTCGTGGCAGGAGCGGCAAAAAAATGCGCGCGTGACTGAATCAATTGCGTCTGTATATTATTTGCATTATATGTTATAGTAATAATTGCGTTATATGTAATATATAGCTGCGTTATAATCACAGGCGTGCGCAGGGTTCCCCTTCAGGGGGGGGGGGGTCGAAGGTTCGTCGCAGCGCCCCCCCCCCCCTCCCTCCCTATTAAGTCAATGTATGGGGCAGACTTCGCGCCGGCCCTCCCTATTAAGTCAATGTATGCATGGGCAGACTTTGCGCCCCCCCTTCTTAGGTGCCTAGGGGAGGGGGGGGGGGGCGCCCCCTCTGCCCCCCCTCGTGCGCACGCCTATGGTTATAATTGCGTTATATCTAATTCACTACATGCTTACGATATATAACGCCTCGAAGCAACGGCTGACCTATGACAGATTCACCGTGTATACGGTGAGCGTTACATTTTTATTATACACTGCATGCTCTTATATACATAGGCGTGCGCACGAGGGGGGGCAGAGGGGGCGGCCCCCCCCCCCCCC
Source organism: Rhipicephalus appendiculatus (assembly GCA_030522465.1). Taxonomy (NCBI): domain Eukaryota; kingdom Metazoa; phylum Arthropoda; class Arachnida; order Ixodida; family Ixodidae; genus Rhipicephalus; species Rhipicephalus appendiculatus. Next base: position 243,499 of record JALIZH010017967.1, read on the forward strand.
TAGTCCCCTAAGAACCTAAGAGGGGGGGGGGGGCGCAAAGTCTGCCCCATACATTGACTTAATAGGGAAGGGGGGCGCTGCGACGAACCTTCGCCCCCCCCTGAACGGTAACCCTGCGCACGCCTATGCTTATATATCATGATGTGATGTGCAGATCACTCGTTAATGCGTTTTTCTGGGCCAGATGTATACTGACCTGAATGCTTCCAAATACTAGCGAACACGCAAAAAGACTACACAGAAAGACTAGCGGTTGTCCTGTGTCCTTCTGTCTAGTTTTTGTGCGTGTTCGCTAGTATTATGGGAGAAGTGTGTGTGTGCGTCTATATGGTGCTGGCTATTCGTTCAACGTCAATCCTGTGATTGTATTAAATTGTATGCCTACTTTATTTATTTATTTATTTATTTATTTATTTATTTATTTATTTATTTATGATACCTTACAGGGCTCATAAGGGTCAAAGGCAAACATTCGGCAGATATCTTTCTGTCTGGGGACAAATGACTAAAAGAGAACTGCAACAACCTCGACGTTTCGGGGTCGAGAGGGCGTGAGGAGAAGTAGTAGTAGTAGTAGTAGTAGTAGTAGTAGTAGTAGCAGTAGTAGTAGTAGTAGTAGTAGTAGCAGTAGCAGTAGTAGTAGTTAGAAGTAGTAGTAGTAGTAGTAGTAGTAGTTAGAAGTAGTAGTAGTAGTAGTAGTAGTAGTAGTAGTAGTAGTAGAGGTAGTAGTAGTAGTAGTAGAAGTAGTAGTAGTGAATGCGATAAAAATTCTTGAACGCAGCAATTTGCAGGAGCCAATTAACGTTTCGTTTCGACGAACGGGCTTGTCTCCTTGCATTGCAGCCTTCAAGAAGACAAGACCACTTGTCTAAATGTTCGCTACAGTGACACCCCGCGCACTCACGAATGTTTCTTCTTCCATCTTCCATCTCCCCTGAACTTCCGCCTTATTTAGTACTCAACGAGGTGAGACACAATACGCTTATCTCTGCAGCCCATTAGGGAGTATGGCGCGAAACTTCGCGTTTGGCGCATTGAAAGACGCGCAGGATGGACTCGAGGTCACTCTTTCGTACACCTTGGCATAGGCGTGCGCAGGGTTCCCCTTCAGGGGGGGGGGGAGGGGGGGAGGAACCCCTCTCCATTAAGTCAATGTATGGGGCAGACTTTGCGCCCCCCCCTTCTCTTAGGTGTATAGGGGGGACGCCCCCCCCCCTGCCCCTCTCGGCGGGAAGTGTTCCCGCCGGGGCTAACCTGGCTAACCTCGTTGGGCGCGGCTGGCACTGTTGTCGTGCAGGAGGAAAGCAGTCGCCGGGGTGCGCGGCTCCTTTTGCAGTCACGGCGCATTCAGCGAACCAACACCAATCGTTCGACGGGACACATTTCCCGTCATTTACTGCCAAGGTCTATACGAACAGTGTCTGCGAGCATATATCTTCGTACCTATCAGGACCCCGAAAATGCACCTAACCACTGCTATACCTACGCCTCAAGCCGCGTCACCCCTCTGAAGAAGGAGCCAATCTGGCTCCGAAACGTAGGGATATTGAAATAAAATTTGGTTGGAATTTCCCTTCTCCTTACTTCGGTAACTTCAGTGCTAAAACGGGCATTGTATAAGGGGTACAAATAGCGACATCATTGCAATGAATAAGATATAGTAGGTGCTTCAGCGCTGATCAGCTCCGGTGGTGGCGGTCTTTTTATTTCCCCCAGAAAAAGAGGAGACCAGTACGAAAGCTGGTTGAGCTGACTTGCAGGAGGTCGGCGGGGATCCCTTGGGATACCGGCAGTCCTCCACCGCGCGCTAAATGAGCCGGCGTTGGTCTTGTGGCTCGGAAGCACGCAGGAGGGACTCCCACGACGCTGCGGTGTTTTGTGTTGTCTGTGTTGTAGCACGCGCAAGTCCACACCATATGTATGAGTGTGGCCGGAGATGAGCAATGTTGGCTCCTTGGCGCTATCTGTTCTGGAAAAATTCTGCTGTATATAAGAGGGGTTGTGGGAAGCTTCCTGTCAGCAGTTTGCGCCAGTGGACGACCTCGCGTCTTGTTAGATCGGGGTGTGAAGGAGGGTATTCTGCGACATACTTGTGTCAGGGGAAGCGGCGCGGTGGACTCTACACTCAGCTCGGCAGCTAAGCTCCGGTTTCTTACGAACTGAGCTCACCCGATAGGCTTACGTAACATGAATGGAGCTACATACGCTCGCGCAGAGCTCCATGGCGGTCGTGTCGCCTTTAAGTAACGTGGGAGTCGTCACGAATGCGCTTGCAGAAGGAACAGCTCGAGCGAAGAGCCACGGTCTACCAGAGTACAGCATATGCATGCATAGAATAAAACTACTGTGATGATCCGTATACACAGTGATTAGAGGCAGAGTCGCAAGCAGAAAAATATTTTTTTTCGAAGCGCGGGGAGGGAAGAGGGGGGAGGGGGGGCTCTTCTACTCTCCCGTTTATGTCTTTATTTTTATGTATTTATTATTTCCTCAAATGTCCCTGAATGGGACATTACATGAGGGGTGGCCAACATAAAAAAAAAACATAAAAATGGCTGCATCGATGAAGGTGCACGTGAAATGGTACGTGTGCGCGTATATATATATAAGCATACAAAATGTTAAGGTATCGAGCGGGGGGGGGGGGGGGGTTTAACCATATTTTATGTATGTTCCGCGTGCGTTGTATGTGTACGTGCACATATACACATGAAAAACTTAAAAAAAAAAGAACCTCCAACCCCTCAACTTCCCCCCCACCCATGGCCTCCGAGATGGCGGGCGCGCGGCGGGTTTTTCTCCGGCCGTCCCAATCGCACGGAGAGAGCGTATTTCCCGAGGTGGGCGTGGCCCGCTCTTCTCTCCGCACCGCGGCGCACTTACTTGGGATCGGAAAAGCTGCCGCGCTGTTGGCGCAGCTTGCATGTGGCGAGAAAAAACAATGGTTTTGCGCTTTTATTAACCTCGCGCTGATTTGGAAATGTCTGGTCAAGGTGTACGAGAGGTCAAGTCAATGCCGGGGCCTATCGATTCTCAAATGGGCTATTTTTTTTTTTTTTTGCTGTAGATTTGCGCCACCTTTATTAGAGCACTTACAAAAGCGATGCCTCTGCAAGAGATCCGCTTGTGCTAGAAACTTACTATACTTAGAAATTTGCGGGCTGTATAGTATGGGCTGTATAGTAACCGCGCAAACGCCGCAGCATGAGCGCGTTACAAAGAAATAAGGTCGAGCGCACGCTGGAGGGAACGCTAACTGAGCCGACCAAACTCGGCATCAGCCATCGTCATGCTCTCCTCGCGATGTCGCCGGCGCCATCAAGTCTGGCGCGAAAGCCACGCTCGCATAGCGCACAATGCTTCGCATTCGCCCACGAGGCTTCCCCAGTTTCCCTTTCCAACTACCTCCCGTCGCGCCGCACGATACAGGGAGGAGGTTGCAGTCGGTTGCCACACGTCTAGACCGTGGTCTAGACTGAAAGTCGCCAGTTCTGCGAGAACCACGGACTGGTTACAGACGCGTTTTGTTCATTTATGATAGATTGATTGATTTGGATGCAGTCGAGAGCACAGTAAATGAACACGATACTGATATTGCCATTGCGCTACCAAAACGTAAGCAAAATCCGGATGACGAAAATGGAGGCGATGACAACTCAGGCACTTTCACTGCGTACGACGTGTCGAGTAAATGTAGGTCGGCTATTCGAAGCCTTCAACAATATTCCGGCAAAATTACTTATAATATTACTTCAGTGACATCACCAGGGCACTCAGTTATCTAGAGCGTAACCGTGCTTCGGTTGCCCAACTCATAAATATTCGTACGCGATCAAATAGTAAAACGATGTGTCATGATAGGAGGGCAATATGATTCAACGACGAAAATTAGCCCAGTTTTCACCCATACACGTCTCCAGAAAGGAAGAATGCTAGAACGCCCGTGTATGTTTCTCAAATCAAGGTATTTCGCGCCGAGACAAAACGGACCGCAATGAAAAAAAAGTAACACTACCACGGACGAATTGATACCTCCTTACAATAATTTATATCAGGAAAATTCAGCAGTTGCCGTGCGTTTCTCCGTAAGTTGGACCAAAATAAATGCAGAAACAGAAAAAAAATTCTTGTCTTCAGTGCATCTAGAAGATTCTGGCGGCAATGCTTGCTCGTACGCAGAAAAAAAAAGAAAAAAAAACATGCGCACGCTGTAATCCCGCGCGCTCTGCTTTCTGCCGCGGTCTCCGCTGCCGCCGGAATCCCAAGTGAGTGCGCCATCTCGCGGTAGCCGGGCGCGCGACGCGATGTACGTTTTTTTGCTGGGGGGGCGCGGCGATTGGGACGGCCGGAGAGAAACCCGCCGCGCGCCCGCCATCTCGTAGGCCATGCCCCACCCTTCCCCTGGCTACGCCACTGACTCCAGCACAGAACGATGTTAGTGCACGTTCAACGTGAATCCCACTGTTGAACGCGCCTCCGGCACCTTTTCGGCGGGAACGACTTGTTTCGCAGTCACCAGTAACGCCGCAGCTAACCAAACCGTTCCGCGGGTCATTGTAAACGTATAGTGTATAGGGAGAGACAAACACCTTTGTACGTCACGACGAACGTCAAGAGTCGTCCGCCCGTGACGCTTCGCTTACGCAAACGGCCCGGGAGTCGAGAGAGTCGAGCCTGCGCGGTGTTCCGACGCCGCCCGCGCGTGTGAGCACTCCCCTAGAAGAAAACGAGGCCGAAGTTGGCAGTGTACATTGTGAAGACGATGTCTTCCAAGGACCCTCTTTGTTTTGCATGTATGTATGTATGTATGTATGTATGTATGTATGTATGTATGTATGTATGTATGTATGTGCACAGGCGTGCGCACGGGGGGGGGGGGGGGGCAGAGGGGGGCGAGAGGGGGGGGCGCAAAGCCAGCCCCATACATTAACTAATAGGGAGGGGGGGCGGAGGGGGGCGCTGCGACGAACCTTCGCCCCCCCCCCTGAAGGGGAACCCTGCGCATGCTTATGTGTGTTATGTATGTATGTATGTATGTATGTATGTATGTATGTATGTATGTATGTATGTATGTATGTATGTATGTATGTATGTATACGTACTACTAGAAAGTGTCTTTAAGGGTACAATGATGATGATGATGATGCATGTACGGATGTACACACTCATATGTCTGTGTAGGCCATGTAGAAGCCGTTGTGGAGGTCCCCGGATAGTGTCAAAATAGTATGACGCTGAGGGTTATTTAACGAGCACTCTATAATAGCATATCGCCTCCATCGAAACGCAACAAGCACAGCCGGGATCGAACCCTCGTCTTTCAGGGCCAGCAGCCGAGCACCGTAACCACCGAGCTATCACGGCGACTACATTCTGCGGCTAAGTGGCGTAGCCAGGGGGGGGGGGGGTCACCCCCCCCCCCCCGAAATTTTTAAGTTTCGCTTGCGTATATATGCACACACACATACAAACGCACGCACGAACATACATAAAGTATGGTTGAACCCCCCTGCTGTGGCTGTATGTAAGCTGATACGGAAAGGTAGCCAGTCGTTCATCGCACAGCGCCCCTAGCTCCCTCTTCCCACGACAAGTATACTAAGCTGTCACCATGGGGACGGCACAGCAGGAGCGCGCGTGCTCTGAGCGTGATGAATCGCTTCTATTCAGACAGCTCTTTCTGTCTTACCATGCGTCCATGGTTTACAAACACGTCGCTTTGTCTAGACACCGTTGCGATGCTTCAGCGAAGCTGCGTTCGTGTATAGTGCGTATACTTCACAATGAGCGCAGCTGCGAAAAGCCGCGTATCGCGTATGAATTCCAGGCTTGATCATTATTGAAGAGCTGCCAGAATTCGTTACCGATTCACGGGGCGACAACAGTAGCATAGCAACCGCCTTTACGCCGCATGCTTTCTTAAACGTTAATTTATACACTTCTAAGCTTCTTTGTGGGTGCTGTGTACAGTGAGCGAGCTCGCGTCTTGATAAGGATGGTATTCTGCTATATTCATCCCTTTCAGGCGCGATGTTCACATTTGTGCACGCAACGTATTTTTGCCGGTTCTGTCGTCTATTGGCGATACATGTCTGAGTAAATAAAGCTGTTTCGTACATCACTGTAATATGCCCCGACATGGCACACAATTATAGTATCCCCATCAAAATTTGGCAACTAAAGAAATGTCATTCACACAACAGCAGTGGCTTAGTTTCCACGCGCTGCTGATTAAGATCCTGTGAAGCAGGGACGTAGCCAGAAATTTTTTTTTTCGGGGGGGGGGGGGGGGGGGGCACGAGCCCGGTGTGCCACCCCCTGGCTAAGCCACTGCTGGGAAGTACTCAAAACCGCTTGTTTTACTTTCATGAAGTCATATAAACTTGAAGTTCTCGCACCTAACAATCGAAGACGCGGACAATGGAGGTGTACAGGACAGCGCTTCGGTAGGCTTAAAACAAATTTTTAAACATGAACGTGTACCAACTAGCCCTATATACTTGCCATCTTGCTGCAACACATCCTCAAACAGGTTGGTAATATGCAGCTGAACTCGAGACGCTGTCAAACAATAATACTAATAAAGTATGAAACGCTGGTCGTTTTCTAAAGGTTTTTCGTATCTCTAGCGGGCCGCGGGACAATAGCATTCAATGCGCAACGCGGGACTAGTGGTCATCCTATGATGGACCCAGCAGAGCACGCGATAACCATTACGCCAACTTTGTATACGCCAGCTGTCGCATTGAGCAGCAAGGGGGGAGCAGGAAGGAGAGGAAGGAAATGCAGGAAGGTCAACCAGACGCCCGTCCGGTTTGCTACCCTACACGGGGGGGGGGGGGGGCAATGCAGGCATTAAAAGAAAGAAGAGGAAAGAAAGCACTGTCAGGGTACATGTGCCCATAGGCGTGCGCACGAGGGGGGGCAGTGGGGGCGGCCGCCACCCCTAGTCACCTAAGAGAGGGGGGGGGGGCAAAATCTGCTCCATACATTGACTAGGGGGGGGGGGGGGCGACCCCCTAGTCACCTAAGAGGCGGGGCGTAAAATCTGCCCCATACATTGACTTAATAGGGAGGGGGGGGGGGGCTGCGACGAACCTTTCGCCCCCCTCTGAACGGGAACCCTGCGCACGCCTATGCATGTGCCCCTGTTCCTTATACGCCAACAAGCGAATCGCTTAGCCCGGTCGATTCTAAAAACAGCATGTCAATGCCCGCGTCGCCTTTGCTGGCCTGCGACACGTATAGGGCCACGATCAGAAAATCTTCTCTGCTGAAAAAGGTATACGTCGTCCGGTATTCAGCGCATTGCGTGGAACGGTGCGCTCGCTCACAAAACGATCGTAGAAACACAGTAAGTGTTCGGGAATCGTCGCCTACATAAACTAGACCCGTCGAGGAAGCTGCAAATTCCATCTTTAGTTAAAGCAGAACGGCTATTTGGGCGAGTTGGTTGAATTGCATGTTAATAAGAGTTGCAGCGCAAGCACGAAGGTGCTGAAAGAAAAGCGTAACGGAAGGCAAGGCGCACACGGGACGAGGACGAAGAAAAAGGAACACAGCACAGGCGCTGACTCGCAACTACATTTCATTGGGAAACAAACAAGCACATATATAGGTGATGTACATGATAACAAAAGGCCCCTAGGCAAGTCAATACAGATAAACTCAGACATCACAAGTTTGCGACTACTGCGTATAGGTACACATAACTTCGTCCCGTGTGCGCTGCTTCAACCAAACATGAACGCCTGACCGACTCGCTCAAATTTCTATTCCATCGCACCTCTTCCGCCGTGACGCAACTTTACTGTGCCGCCTGTGGTTAGGAGTGGCTTTCACGAAGGCGTACTCTTTTCGCATAGGAATGGCAGCTACACCTCCAGACATAGGCGTGCGCACGAGGGGGGGGCAGAGCGCCCCCCCCCCCCAGTCACCTAAGAAGGGGGAGGGGGGGGGGGCAAAGTCTGCCCCATACATTGACTTAATAGTTATGGGGGGGCGCTGCGACGAGCCTTCGCCCCCCCCCCCCCCCCCTTGAAGGGGAACCGTGCGCACGCCTATGCCTCCATATATGTGACTCGTGCAACAGTCGAGCGGCATGGCAGACAGCTGACGCGGTGAACGAACGAGGTGGGACGCGGGCGTCGACGTCGTCACGTGTTTCCGGTTGCGCCGCGGAGCTCCACATTCGTTTAATTAACCGGAGCGGCAACCTTGGGCCAGCCGGAGCAGCGACTGCCCTCCTGCCGCACGCATTGTCCGCGAAACAATACGCGCACTGCAGTCAGAGCAGCGAGGCGACCGACGCTTTCTTCCTGGTGCGTCAAGAAAAAGAAATAATAATTTAAAAAGTAGAGAAGGGCGAGTGTATAGGAGATGCGTCGGCGTGGTTGGTGACGATTTTCGAACTGAAAACCGCGGGGGAAGGAAAAATTAGGAGATAGCAGTGGGTGCCGTTGCTACTGAAGATCGAAAGCACCGTCAGTGCGCACGGTACGTTTTAGGGTTCTGCTCTGCGTGGTAATAAGCAACGGCAAGCGTATACCCTGATGAACATTACAGTGACCTTAGCGCGAAATTTAAGAATACATGGACAAACAAACAATGATGCGCACAACACGGCAGCGCCTGTGTTGGGTGTGCCATTGTTTGTTTATCACAATTTTCTTAAATTTCGCGCAGCTTTCCTCAAGACCACGTACAGCTGACTATAGCTCGCCATTACAACCTGAACATTACCGGCTAATACGATCTCTCTTAGAGGTTGCGTGTTGCGAAATGCTGCGACGGAAAAAAAAAAAAGAGCATATGTATATATATGCTATAGCATCATTCGATTTATATAGGGGAAAGACAGTGCTGCGGTCGTAATAGCGGATAGCCAAAATTAGCTTCATTTAGCCAGAACTAGCCACTATTTAGCACACAGATAGAGCAACGCTCTCAAGCTTTTGCCACTGTTAGGACAACACAAGCTGTCATGAGTATAACCATTGAGTCATAGTTAGCTAATACTTACCGTTACTAGCCTGTATATTATAGCCTAAGCTAACCAGTACTAGTATTGCGCGAGGAAATGCAATGGATGCTGGCAGTATACGGCTAAATGCGATGGGGACGGAACACCGGTCACTAAAGATCACAAAATCGCGAGGAGGAAGAGGGGTTAGGACGAGGGATTTACAAAGATTAAAGACGCCTGTGTGAGTAAGCTTTTAAATTTCTTTAAATTTAAATTTAAATTTGCAGACTCGCACGTAAGTGTTGCTATCTCTTATATTCGAAAAGAAGCAAACGTTTGACAAGTTCGCACGCAAAGAATTTTCCATTCATTCAGAGTGCAGTGATTACACACATTCAATTCGTGCGCGAAACTACACATATTCCTTTTTTTTTTTTCGGTTAACGCTTGTTTTATGGCATAATACTTGGCGTATAGCGTTAAACTTGTGCTGCGCGGGGCCTCTGATGTGCATCGTTTTAAACGCCGTCATGAGCGAAACTTTCTAATATAGTCGCACACTTCAGTCATTGCTATAGTGAATGCGACAAAATATAAGCTGTCAGTGGCTGAACCGAGATGGGCGCGAAACTGGCTCGCTGCCGAGGCGGCAACGAATATACCATAGCAGCTATAAGCACACGCTAACGCGCTCGAAGTAATAAACGGTCCAGGGACGCGCGGAGGCTAACCGACCAAAACAACCCAAACTGACAGCTACCGCAGGATAACGCCTCGGTCCTTGAGTGATAGCAGGCCTGTTGCGATAGAAGGGACACAAATAGAGAGCTCGCGTAGTGGCCTTCGACGCCCCTCGCACAAGGAAGCTCATCAATTCTCACGTTCTTTTATTACGCTACCACTCTGGTTACCGCTCCGCGTTATACTAGCTATAGTAGTACTACGCCGGAAACTGGCTGTATCTGCTTTAGGGCATGAGCCCTTAGCCAGCAGTGTGGCCAGAAATTGTTTTAGGGGCGAAGCTCCTTATGCCGTGGGTCGTGCGTCCCCTGTAGTTTGTAGTACGTAGTAGCCACCTGCGTAACCAGCAGTATCTCCCTGTGTGATGACGATGACGCTGCCATCACGGCACACCACATGGAATGTACCCACTATGCGTCATAACAATGACGCTGATGACGATGACGATCGCGATGCCATACAACACATGACATCGCGATATGGTCTCACATGCATATCGTTTGACCACATGCAACCAACCACCATCACATGAACCTCCGGAGCTGCGCCCACTCATCATCATTCACTCCGTGGATATGCTGTGATTTTTTTTCAAGGGGGTGGGGGGGGGGGGTGTTCAGCCATGCTTTATGTGTGTTTGTGCATGCGTTTGTATGTGTACGTGTATGTGCACACATGAAAAATCTTTAAAAAAGTAAGGGGGGTAACCCCCCCCTCCCCCCCCGCCAGTGGCCCTAGCGCTAGACATGCTGGGGGCACGCTTACGCCACGAACGCCTTGATTAACCTGTGCTTCAAAAGCGGTGTGCAACACTGTTCACGAGAGCGTGTTTAAGCACAGAGTTGAATTCTACGATGAATGACCACACACGCTCACACAGTACACCACATTGGGAAAATAAATCAAGTAAACCAAAACCAAACCAATTCTTCAATTGTAGTTAATGCTGAAAAACAGCTATTGTTTACTGATGTATTAATTGCTGTAACCTATTTTTTATGTATAGCTTGTCAAGGAGATCACAATGCAGTCTTTGACTTCGGGACCTCCTTCTGCGTATTAACATCGTGTAATCTTTTTTTAATGATCGCAATAAACTGACTCTGAAACGACAGGGCTTTGCCAGTCTCTGTCCAGTCGCGTTGATACTCGTTGTCTATGGCGCTCTATTCCTTCACGTCTTTGTAAATGTTATTCACATACATCACACTTCGTAAATGTTATTCGTACATCCTGCGTTCCACGCAACAGGGAGCGCACCTCGTCGAGCCATTTGTTCGCAGGAGACAGCTTTTTACTTCGGGTAGAGATGGATGCCACACCCCTATAGATTAATCTACAGTCGCGCCCAATATGAGTTGCAACATGTTGTCCGTGCAGAAAGTTGCTCCAACGCTGCAAAGTGGCACAGACACAACAAAAGTTACTGAAGTAAACGCTGCTCCAGTTACTAACGTCCTCTGAACCAACTTTAACGTTTACCATGCAGGGTAACCGTCCAGGTTTGGGGCCCCTTTAAACCACGGCCACCGTGTTTCCAACTCATATTGAGCGCGACTATACGTGTGTGCTTGTCAATATTTCGGGGGGGGGGGGGGGTCGGCACCCCCCCTCCCCCCCCGCCCCTGACTGCGGCAACGCTTATGCTTTGCAAGGGTTAGATTGTTGGCCTTGTTGCTGTAACATGTTAGATAAAAGTTAAGCGAGGCATTGAAATGACGAGGACGGGACAGGGAGAACACACACAAGCGCCAACTTTCAACAATCGTTGAAAGATTGTGCCGCGCTTAACTTTATGATTATGAGCTTACGCTTTGTTGCGTTTTGTCTGCGTCCACTTCAGCTTCTCTGGTGATGAAATAAACTTGGAGACACGATTCCGATGTATCCGAAAAAAAGGTACTGTTTTATTCTATAGTACGCGTTAATCCTTCACGCATATCAGGAATCGCGTCGCTCGAACACGAAGGGCGTATCGTATATCTGATGCTCGATACGGGTGCCTCTCTCGAGGACACAACTATACCCTATCTTTGTTGTTGTCGCTTACATCTTTGTGCTTCGCCGGTCTGAGAACAAACAACCAGCACAACACGTTGCAAGGGCGTAGACTTAGATCACCGTATAAGCGACGGCCGGTGATGGTGGCACCTCGAAGGACAGGAAGCATTTGCGAGCCATAACCACGATACGATGAGGTACGCCGTATAGTGGGGAGACTCTGGATTAATTTTTGACCGGCCTATAGGGTTCTTTAACGTGCTCCTAAATTTAAGTAATCAAGTGTTCTTTACATTCCGCCACCATCGAAATTAATGCGGCCGCCGTGTTTGGGAATCGAACCCGCGCCTTCGCAGCTCGAAGGATCAGTGCGTTCACTCTTTAGAATACTTTTAGCGTACGTTCCAATAAGCTACTTGCATACGCTATAGAAGTGTGTCGAATGGACACCTTCACAGTTTGCTGAATCGTCCTGCAATACAATTAGTAATTAAGTAGCTATAGGCGTTTTTAGAAGTCAATTACCTTTCAACTACAAACGGGTAAACATAAATACTCACCTGACCCCCCATCACCTCCCATATAGTACAACAAATATCATGGCGACACCCCAGCAATGGAGGCGGGGCAAGTGGCTCCAGCTCTTACATGATTGAAGAACGAACGATGAAAGGTGTTAATACGACGTTCCATGCATGTTCGCCATACAAAATATATCATGTCCACTTATCAAGTACCGTCTAATAGAAATTACAAGAGGCACTCCAGAGCTGTTGCCCTCCGTGCTCAAATACTTAAACGTAGACAGTACACACAAAAAAAGGGATAGCAGTGACAAAAACTTTTTTATTTGAAACAGAAAAGAAAGAAAGACAGGACTAACCTTTGTCGAATATCATCTGCATGACACCAAACCACGGTAAACTGCACATATTTGTTTATGTTCGCATACAAGTACTTATTACTTACCTTTGTCGACGAAACGCTGTTGCTTTTAAGTAATCCTTCATTTTATTCATATATTCATTCATTCATTCATTCATTTTGGGCTGTATTGCGCAGAGAAATGGAGTCGCCGATATGATAAAAACCTCCACATCTCCACAGCAAGCAAGTTAGAACCGACAAAACAACAACGCCGGTAGAATAATAAAGCGTGAACCACTCTCGAGCAAAAAAAACAAAGCTAGACAAACAAAGAAAGAAGGACAGTGACAGCTTGCGCGCTACCCATACGCACGACAATAAACGCGACACGTAAACCAACAAACGACACAATGCACCGACACCCCAACCAAAACATCGTGTTTATTATCCCCCCGTCTAACCCCGGTAGATACATAGCCCCAATCGCAACAGCTAAAGACACAAATCATGCTTAGAACCCGAAAGGAAAAAAAAAATCGATCGATCTTTTGTAAACATCGGTCTCGCAAAATAAATACTCCAGCGTCATGGGAAGAAAACTCGATTGCTTACATCCAGAGGCGCGACAATTCAAGCGGCTTCAATTCAACATTCAAGTTATGTGTTTTTCCAATATTAATATCAGGTTCATGAGATAGCCGGCTTCAACGTAGCCCACCTTCCCATGTTTTCTTTTTATAAAATAAATAAAAAGTAACATACTTTATTCGCAAATATAACAGCAGCGGTAAAAAAAACAAACAAAAACAAAAAAAAACATTCAGAACGGGTGTGGAGGAACTATTTTATGTCTTTCCACACACACACACACACACACACACACACACACACACACACACACATATATATATATATATATATATATATATATATATATATATATATATATATATATATATATATATATATATATATATATAAAGAGAGCGAGAGAGAAAGCATATCCAATCAGACTACCGTGCGCGAAAAAGAACCTTAAATCTGCCTTCGCCGACAGCAGCTTTTAATTCAACACGCAGACCCACGGAAAAGAAAATCACTTACCTTCTGAACGAAGTTCTCCAATCGCCAAGTCGATGGCGGAATCATTTAAAGGCTGCCCTGCGCAGGCGAAATTAATTGATACTCGCGAGCACACAAGGCCAACTTCGGGGCCGCCAAACGAGCCGGCAGTGAAGTGCTTAAAACTGTAGCAGAGCCATACAGGCTATAAAGCACCGCGCCACGCTGACCGCGCTCTTGGCAAATCCCAGCGACCTGCGAAAATCGATGCGTTTTCTGCCGCAAGACTCTCTGCGAACTTCCCAATAAGTATTCTCACCGCCCTCCCACCAATCCTTGCTCGCCTCCGCGTCCTTCGGCTGCAGCTGTGAGGAGGAGAAAAACTTTATTATTAACTGAGGAGTTTGGAGCACGCCGGCTCCTGGGCCCCCCGCACGACCCCACTGCGCTCAAGCGAGCATGCGATAGTCCGGCCAAAAACTGCGCCAACTGAGACGGTTAGCCAACATGCTATACTGGCTATACCGGCTATACCGCACCACAGAATACGGAATACTATTTGGAAAAGCGCTCTTTTCATTGGCCATTTCAAAATACGTCAAATATGTGCGGCGCGAAGCATGACGACACGGAGCAAACGGAATGGTATTCAGTAATAGACGACGTGCTACCCCGTGGCGACATTAGCCATAGTGGGTACCATTCTGGACACTGTCGAATTGCGCCATATTGTCATATTTCGTAATGGCGGCATTTTAAGCCAATCAGAGAGGCCGTAGCAGACTTCTGGGCCAATCGGTGTTGACCAATGGCGGAATTTGACAACATGGTGGAAGTTGATAATGTCCGGAATAGCACTCAGAGAGATAACAATAACCAACATTACCAATCATTTAGGTAACATTAGCGACCGTTGAGCGAGTTGACATAAGCTATAGGCGAAGACTTAGCCGACATTTGGCGAAAATGCAAGCTCAGGCGCTTAGCCAACGAATGGCGACAACTCGCAATAGTAAGAGAACGCTGTAGCATATACTCTATGCACTACAATAACACTAAGCAATATTACCACGATACTGCGCTGAAAACATCGGGAAAACGGGACGGAGGGCAACAAGCAGACAACACCGTCCCTGTTTTCGCGCTCTTTTTCATGGCAGTAACACGTACCAACTTTCCCTTCAAGATACCGTTCTGCAATAGTATCAATCGTTTAGCCGAAAATAGCCATCATTTTAGCCAACACTGCACATAATTAGCCGGTGGACTCGTCGCTTTTACGCATTGCGGTGGGTCGCGCAAGACGTCACGCTGCAAGGCACTCAAACGAATGGCGAATTAAGGCGCCGATCGGCAGGCAGTTGGCGAGACGAGATTTACTACGGTGCAGCTGTGGCGGCGGCAGCGAGTGAAATTAATGACCCGAAATAGCGGCGTCGAAGACGCGAGGGGGAGGGACGATCGCGACGCATAAACACAGCTGTCGTCGGCGGCGATCACGCACGCATTCACAGATGCAGCCGAGCACACGCCCCATCCAACCCCTACCCCCCTCACAAAGCAGTGGCTCACGTCTTACAGTGCGTCGGCTACCGACGTTTCGTGAACTCGAACGGGTTATAGTAGCGTCGACGATCTTCTCCCCTGATGTCGCGGGGTCGCCTTCTATCGGTGTCAGGAATAAATAAGATACGGGAGAGAATGGGACGGAGATTTAGAACGCCCCAGTTATAGCTGCAAGCTGATCGTATATAGCATTAGACCGTTAAGGACTTCGTGAGAAGCCTTCTACCCACCTTCCTGCATTGTTTTCGTCCGATGCGTCTCCCATTCCCCGCATCCTGTCCTCATTCGCTATCGCCGCATCCTTTCCCTGCTACCTATTGAATGGCGTTTGTCGCCAGCATACGGGATCGTCTCTTTGTACTTCTACAGGGTTTTCCAGATTGGAGGACACGCCGTGTTTTGACTCCGGTCCCCAGGGAGGCGGGAAAGAAAAAAAGAAGGTATAAGGTACTCAGAAAGAAAAAAAAGCCTGCGCGCCGGTCAGCTGACTCGGCCTCTGCGAGCGAAGAGATCTTTTCTCTCCTCCCTCGTTCGGCTCGCATGGCAACGGAGGGGCGTGCAGCAAAAACAACGCCGGTGAGGAGAATGGTGGCCGAGAGAGGAGGAGAGAAACGGTACAGCGTTTAGCGCGAGCGCACGCACGCACGCACGCACGCACACACACACACACACGCACACAAACGCGCACGGACGCCGCAATACATAAGGTCGTCTAGAGCTTGGAGAGAGCCAAGGTGCGAGAAGGAAGGGAGCGAGAGAAATGGAAAGATGAGAGGATGGGAAAGAGAGAGAGAAAAGGCATGGCTGCATGAAAAAAAGCCGGAGAGGAGCGCTAGGAGCGCGCTCGGAACACAGGCCTCGACTCGACGCTGCGGCGTGCAGCAGGCTACCAAACCGAGCGAACGAACGACTCGACGGGCAACTTCCCTCCAAAGCGCCGCCGCCGCCGCCGCTGGCGCTGCCCGAGAGAGCCACATGCATTTCCCCCCAAGCCACACAACGCGCTTGCGCTCGCTGAAAGCCCGTCCGTTCGAGGGGGAGAGAGAAAACGAGAGCATACAAGCACGAAGAGGACGAAGGAGGAGGGTGCCGAGCGAAATATATAAAATTACGCAAGGGGCAACAAAGAAAAGAACTTCGCCAACAAGGGAGCGTGAAAGGGGAAGGTCGGGCGGCCGCCTGTTGGGGCGAGGGTGGCCGCCAAACCAAGGAAGGGGGGGTTCGCTTTCTGAAAAGACCGCGTTCTCTGGAGGCAGCCACGCAAGCATGCAGCATAGAGCAGAAGAGAGCTCTCAGACCTCTTCAAACCAATACAAGGAATGACATAACACATAACATTACATTCAAGACACGAATACCATATGTAAAGCATGCAAGGTAGATGATTCTACATAAGAACATTTGCTCCGGGAGTGTAAGTCGCTTGGCCCTGGCATTACTCGTGAAAGGTTCTCAAAGCATGATCAGGTCGCAAGACTGCAAGCATCAAGTCCTAGCTGTCCAATAAGCCCACGATAGGGCCAGGAGGCTAGTCCTACCGGTTCCAACGTGGCAGTATAGTTAGGCGGGCTCTCCAGCCCTATACAGGACATTCACTAAAGCTTATTCCTCCTCCAATATTAGATGGTACACCTAAACTAGTATGTGAGTAATCAGCGATTACTCACAATGCACCGATATGAATGTGACGTACTGCAAGGGATACCTAACCGGCAGACGATTGTGAACTGCGCAAGATTAAGAAAAGGACAACACATAAGAAGACAAGCAAAACAGATAGAGCACGATACTTTTAATTTTAGTAAACGACTGAGCGCAATCGTTTACTGGAATGCACGAAGTCGACACTCTAGATGTTCTAAATAACTTTCCGCTTGAGTGTTTAGTGTTAAAAACACTTATGCGCCTGCCAACTGCGTTTATGAGCTGTGATAATTAAAAGGTAATTTCAGTGTTCCATATCATATAGCTCACGAGAGAGAGGAACTCTTTGTTGAAAGGCATAGAACTTAGCCGGGGTGGGGAGAAAAAGACGGGAGAGGAGAGGCGCGAGAAAATAAGGTTAAAATATTAAATAGCAAAAAAATGAAAAAGATCAGACTGAGCTTTCTCGCTCTTAGGCGGGGACGTGCGCTGACGGAGTCTTTCATTGTGTGCGTGAGAGGTACATCTACAGTTTGTCTAGCCTACCGACACTACCCAAATATGTAAACAGAAATTTCATCGCACGCATCTGTTGCGTGAGGCAGACTGA
The DNA here is from genome assembly GCA_030522465.1 of Rhipicephalus appendiculatus. Taxonomy (NCBI): domain Eukaryota; kingdom Metazoa; phylum Arthropoda; class Arachnida; order Ixodida; family Ixodidae; genus Rhipicephalus; species Rhipicephalus appendiculatus. The sequence continues at coordinate 260,955 of JALIZH010017967.1, forward strand.
AGGCAGCCTGAACACAGTACTGAACACAGTAAAACGATAAAGTTATATGTGTGATAGAAAGCATGCAATGTTCACGACTGCATACATCTCATCTTACAGTGGTCCCCAAACGCACAATCGTTGCCAGTGGATCATCCGGTTGGCGTAACCGCGATTCGCGACACATCGATGTGCTGGGCAATATGGAGGAGGATTCCCGGCGGGGATTTGCGAAGACGAGCGCCGAATGCATTTCCTATTTTTTGTTTATCTTTATTTCGCTCCGGACGTCGTCGGCGCTGCTAGCAGCGACCTGAGCGATTTGCTCGCACCGGCGACACGCGAACGTCAGCAGCGATAGAAAAAAAATAGAAAAAAAAAAAACGGGGTTGGCGAGAGAAAAGCCAGCTGTCTCTGACGCGGTCGCGAAAAGTGGGAGGCGGCACACAGCACGGCAACGACCAACGGACTTCGATCCTAGCAGCGAGCAGCGTCAGAACAAATGCTCCCCGCACGCACTTCAACGCGAGGGACTTGGCCAACCCCTGCGGGTTTTAGCATATCTCCGAGAGAGCGGCAAGCGTGCGAATTAGCTGCGGGAGTGCGGACCAGAAAACAAACAGAAAAAGAACAAGAAAACAAAAAAAAAGCTTTCCCGCGCCCGCCACCGGCTGATTGCGCATAGCTCCACTGTTGCCATGGGGGGCAAAGAATACGCGCACATATATTTAGGCATCTCATACTTCGGGTCTGTTGCACAAGGGATGCCATGGTCCAACTCTGCAAAATTCAGATTCAGCAAAACTATTCTTCTCGTTTTTTTTTTTTCTTTTTTTCTTTCCGGCGCTAGAAGTTACCACTACATTTACACTGGAAGACAATCTAGGCATTCAGTGCGCTCGAAGCCCGTGCTCTGATAATCTAAACGCTAGGCTTATCGCAAGTAGAAGTTTGTTGTTGTCGGCTAATAACATTATGACACCATAACATGGCTTATGACATCTTTCACATAGCACTGATCAGAATATAAAATTAGTGAGGCAGTTCAAGTTTCACCCTAAAAGCAGATCCGTAAGGAAAAATTAATTATCTTAAGCACGAACGTTTGACGTCACGGAGATGAGCGAACGTAATTACCTGCTGTTACTGTAATCTGAGGTCGTCGCCAAATCTGCAAACGGAACCTATTTTCAGCTCCCGGGATTTGACCAAGTACTGCAGGTACAATCATGGGCGTGCGCTGTGTTGCTCATAAGCAAGGGGATAGGAGTGGGGGGGGAGGGGAGGGGGGTCAATGACATTCTTCCCACAAAAGCCTGCCTTTGGTCTCCGGGGGTGAAGGGCAGAGGGCAAACAGTTCTTGGAATGTGTATATATATATATATATATATATATATATATATATATATATATATATATATATATATATATATATATACGTCAGGAGTCCTTAGCCGTCATTAGCGTCGAAAATCTGCGTGTCGATAACCCTGGACTTCAAACAATGACGGTATAGGTTCGGATGAGCAAAGCTGAGGGCACAGACGTGGCGCCCCTTTCCGATGGTTAGGGGGGTGTCGCCCCCCCCCCTCCCCCTTGCACACGCCCTATGGACACAATAAAACTTGGAGGACGCTTGAGTTTCGCCTTAATTCAAGCGTATGTGTAGAACACGATAGCGTAATCGAGCCCTGCGCGCATCGCCTTCTCAACTCCTAGACTATATAGCTTCGGTTCTCGGTGCATGCCTCAACCGTGCCGCAAGGAAACGAACGACTGTGCACGTAACATTGGCCGTTTCAAACTATCCTAGAATGCCTACCGCAAGCACTGTTGCGCAGTGTCCACTACGCCACAATTCTTCCTTTTGCGAATAGAGGAAGGGCCCACTACGTGACCGTAGGGCAACACGCGAACCTACGCAGCTGCTCACTTTGTTGATGCTTTTGCAGCTGATGATTAAATATGTCTTAGCGCGTTGTAATGGATGGGCCTTTAAAACACCCACCAGTTGCGCAATTTACATGTTTTGACGCCTGGCGCGACTCTATATACGCTTCTGCCCCGTAATATTACATGCGTTAAACTCCTTCCACTACATGCCATTCAGAGGGCTTTTTTTTTCGAAGCAGCTTCAAGCAGTGGTGACGTGGCTCTGTGCTGGAACACATTGCCTGTCACTCAGAAGACCTGGGTTCGATTCTCACTCGAATTGAATAACTTTATTATATATTTTATTTGCATCTTTCTCGATTTTTTGGTCACGGACAACGCTGATTTCTCCCTCACATCCAACGGCACCGACGCGAGAATTTCTGCGAAACGAACTCTTTAACGCTGTCGCGTGAATAGTTTATAGCACATTACCGCTTCGTCGCACTTTCCAATCACCAGGAGACTGCGTCAGACGAATTAGCTCGTTTAGAAACAGTGGCGAAGCTACTGGAGCGCGTCTATTTGGGCTACCGCGCGAGAGTTGTTGATCGAAGCTGAAAAGCCCCAAGAAGAGCCCTCTATACTGCTGGCTAGCTAACTTTCGATCGATGATTGCAGTCACATCGAAAGCGCCGTGGGTTCTATTAGAAAGCACTTTCTCAGCGGCGCTTCGACGAAGCGCCTCCTTGGAACACCGAGCGCGCCTTGCAGGACTAATTTGCCGTCCACCGAATCGTGGCTGTAAGGCCTCCGCTCGCCCTAATCGGTCGAGGACATTAAGATTATGCCACTAAGGAGCTAAAATAGTCCATAAACGACGCTCAGATCCTTTCTTGGTTGACTGCGCCGCTCTAGGAGCTGCGAGGAGGGGGGATACGAAGAGAGACAACAGGACGAGTAGGGGGAGAGAGAGAGAGAAAGAAAACCACGCACTCTCAAAATGTTTTCCTGGCACACGAGCCTTCTTCTTGCAACCAAGCCAAGCTGGCAACGAGCCCGCAGTCCGGTTCTTTCACCGCGACAACCTTACGCGTATACAACCACCGCGGGTCCCGTAATAATTCGGCAACGCGCACACACGGACGGCTTCTCTCTTTGGCCTCTGCGCTTTTTACTGCGGCCGCCGTTTCCTTTTGGTGTGCGTGTGTGAGTGAGCGAGTCGCCGGGTATACTGGCTTGTTGTGTTATTCATCGACCACTATCTCGAACGACCTCGCGAGCGAGCCGATCTGGAGCGACCACGAAAAACTGCTCTCCTCCCTCGTCCAGCTGAAACCCGGCCCTCCCCAACCCCCTGCCCACTTGAGACGACGCGATCTTCGGCAGTCAGGCTTGCGGGGTTGACCTCTGCAAAGCGGTTCGTGTGTCGCACATAAAGACCATCGACGGAGTGACCATACGCGTGATCTACCTCGACCACGCATTAAGGAGGAGGAGGAGGATCAAAGAAAGGCAGGGAGGTTAACCAAGGGCTGAGCCCGGTAGGCTACCCTGCACTGGAAGGGGGGGTTAGCTCTTATCAGGGTAGTTTGAGCTTCTCACGAGGCCAAAACAAGATTTTTCAGCCGCAACTTCGCGTCCTGTCGCGATCGAATCAGCCGGCGAACAGCACGCTCGCAGGATGTCATGCGGTCCCCGATGGGTTCGATAATTCTCTGAATCAATAACGTCTAATCTTCCTTCTGCATCCTTCTGGACAGCTATTCAATACACTAGGCACCCAATTCTTCCATCTATAAAGGACTGCCGGACATATCTGACATTGCGTGACCGTTCCTACTTGCTCCTGAACTCTCGGCTAAAAATACTGGCGTCCTCTCAACAGTACATTTTGCCTAGTTCCTGTCATAAGTCGCGCCTTTAATAGCTTCCTTCGATGTTTCGTTGCTGTTCTCCTAACACTAATGCGTCAAGAAGGTTTACGCCATACTTTTTTCGCAGAACTGAGACGTACGCGATTACAAATATCAATTCATCAGTGTTCCCTCTTGTCAGCCGCGGTGGAGCAGTGGCTATACGGTGATCGGCTGCTGACCCGAAAGTCGCGGGTTCGATCCCGGCCGCGGCGGTCGCATTTTCGATGGAGGCGAAACGGTAGAGGCCCGTGTACTGTGCGTTATCGATGCACGTTAAAGAACACCAGATGGTCGAAATTTCCGGAGCCCTCCACAAAACGGCGTGCCTCATCAACATAACGTGGTTTTGGCACGTAAAACCCCGTCTATTCATTCAGTGTTTCCTCTTCGTTCCTTCTTTATTCGCACAGAGAAACGACTGGATAGATGGATGTATGCTAGGAGCGTTCTCTTTAAAATATAACGGGGCGGTGACGTGCGCCACCAGGCTCGGAAAAAAGAAGATTAAAAATTTGGCTTAGCAGTGCTTTTGTCTGGGCAAGTTGGTGCGACATTTGCGAAATTAAAACAGCACGAAAGACGGGGACGAAAGACACAGTACGACAGGACCAGAACTGGTCCTGTCGTACTGTGTCTTTCGTCCCGTCTTTCGTGCTGTTTTAATTTCGCAAGATTAAGAAACTTTTTTTTTTAAAGTTGGCCTAATGCCTTGTCTACTTAGATTAATTCGTTTTTACCATAGAAAAAAAAAAAAAATTCACAGCCTAGCATTCTACCCCTTACGGTAGAATGGCCTTATTTTCCCCGCTATTCATGTTTGTCCTTTCACTCCACCAATACTCTAACCGTCTCTTACTTATTTCTATCGCGGACGAGTTCAGCTTTCCATTATTGTCCCTAAAACCCAAGGCTTCATGTACGCTCGTGCCCAAACACATGGGTGGTATCTCCACATTCAACCAGAACATGCTTCTTCGTTTCCTTAGCTTACCCACAGCATGTTATGTTCAATTTTCTTCTTCTTTACTGAATATCGCATTGTAATTACGCGTTCTAAGGCGACCCGACCTGGCTTCAAACAGCGCAGCGCTTCCCCTTCGAATTATCATAAAATGCGCCTCCCTTCTTATTTAGTCTTTATGGATGGATGGATGGATGCTATGAGCGTCCCCTTTATAACGGGGCGGTGACATGTCTGCCACCAGGCTCGAAAAAAAAACGCCGCGCCGACTAGCGGATCGCCTTCGGCGGCACGGCGAAACACGGTCGTGGCGCGTTTTCCTGCTCGACTGTTTTTTTCTTGTTTTTTTTTTTTTTTTCTGCTGCTGCTCCTTACGCACACACACACACAGACCACATTTGAGAAGGGAGCACAGACTGCTGCTGCAGCTGAGAAGGAGAACACACACGCCCGCAGAACGGCCTGAGAAGAGAGGAGCGAGCCGCCGCTCGGTCGATCCCCGCGCTCCTTCCTTCGCTAGTGACCTGCCCCAATCATCGCGCCAGGGCGCGGAAAAGCGACCGGGTTCCTCGTTCAACTGCCGCCGCCGCCGCCGCCGACGCCGCTTGCTTGCTTGCTTGCTCCTGCAACATCGTTTCGAGCGGCGCAGGTCATCAAGGCGCGCGGCCGCCGCCACATCGTCGTTTTTATTTTGCGCTTTGTTGTGCCCCCCATCTGTCTGTCGCCCGCGCTCTCCTTTTATAATACAATAAACGCGATCGTTTTTACCCAGCGGGGACCACTTTCGGACGTCGCGAAAAAGAACCCGTACACGAGGACGCGGCGTCGCTAATTCGTTTAGAGAGGGCGACGCTAAATTGGCAACATTGGATCAGTTTTAGTAAAGTGACCTTATGAAAACCTTATTTAAAGGACGGTATTGCGTTTCTCCGCCTCTTCTATCCCTTTCCGAGACGGAGCATGACGAACTCCGATGATAACTCCTGACCGAATCCAACTGCAACATTTAGTCGCATACTACAACACTATATAAAAAAAGGAGTGTGTGTTACTCCTTTTGGTTTGTCCTGACTTTCCATGTATATGACTCTCCCTTTACAGAGACAAGTTGACTCTGTTTTGGGTGCCGCGACTCTCCAACAGACTCGGTTGACGTGACTCTTTAAAGAGAGTGATATACGTGGCGAGTAAGGACTCCCAAGAGAGAGTCAAATGGACTCTCATTTTTTTTTAGAGCGTGTCGCTGGCTTATATTAACCGGTGTTGGTTACATATGATGGGCCATTACGACCAGCTTTCGATGTCATTGGCTATACCGCTGTTACAACTGCGACGTCGGCTTCATTTAATCTCATTACGACGAATGAGTTCTATACCAACTTTTATCATAATTTACTTAAGGATAGAGAGAGAGAGAAGAAAAGAAAGGTTTATTGGTACTGGACATAAAAACTACAACTAAACTTCCCCTATGTAAGAGTGAAGTCATGCCTTTCGATGTACCTTCTTGATATGAGCCAGTTTTATGTGTTTCGCAAATAGTTTCCGAAAACTCGCTGGATCGGTCCGTCATTTTCCTTAAAAATTCAGCGTGTAACGAACAACAGCGTTAACTGAACTCGAGTAAAACCGTAGTCGAAATCAATGACGTCACGGTGCGCATTGCGCAAAATTACTTCAGCACGGTTTCGGTGCCTGTGCTTTGTTTCCACTGCGAGTTTTACGTATACATATGTGCATTTTTAGGGTAATTAAGAAAGAGAAAGGCCGTTCTTTTAAAGCAGGAACTTCAATTCACCGATAGAGTTTGAAACGAACGTTGTACACCTGTCAGCTAGAATATATCGCTAGGGTGATGCCGAGGTCGTTATCTAGCAGGATAACCACTCGATTACCCAATCAACTTATCATTATCGAGACCACACACACCGTGAGCATTGGCCCAGCCGGATCGGGAGATGGGGGTCAACCCCCCCCCCCCCCCCCTCGTCCTTCAATTTTAGTGCATGTACAAACGCACGCACGAACATATACAGGGTCGTTAAAGCACCCCCCCCCCCCCCTTTTTTTTTTCCTCCTGAAATGAATTTCTGGCTACGTCCCTTACAGGAAGCGGAAATAAGCGACGCGACGGGATGTAAATCAAAGTGAAGATACAGGGCAAAGCGCTCGGTCGTAGCGATATAATAGCGTTCAACGCCGACGTTTACAACGTCCGCGTGCACCCAACGATCAATTCGACGTGTCTTTACTACAAAATGGCCCGACATCAACGCTGCGAGCGCTTAGCTCGACTATACAATGGTCGACATCTATACGCTAAGCCCTTAGATCGACTATAAAAGGGTCATTACCAACGATTCAAGCACTTAGAACGACTACATAATGGTCACCATCTATGCTGCAAGCGCTTAGCTGTGGGCGCGAGCGAGACTTCCAATTAAACTTGCGTGTCGCTACTGAATGCACTGCTGCATTGCGCCGAAACCATTAGTGTCATAACGCGTATCTCTGCTCAAAACATCTTGCCTTGTTGATTATTGCCCTGTCTCAGAGCGTGGCTAACCAATACGTACGTGTTTCCCGCGTTGCCAAGATATATACACATAGTTAACCGTCACTATGTTATTCGATAGTCTTAACAACCGTAGAGCAAACAACATGCAGCAGTAGCAAGCTATCGGATCGGATTCGATACGCCGCGAGGCACAATAGCGCGTAGCGTAAGCGTGCATGCGAATCGAGGGTTCAGCGTCGATTTTGAGGTCGGTCCACATATCGAGAACGACGGACTATTATAGTCTGCCTGTTGGACGGGGCCAGGTCCGAGCGGTCGTTTTGGAGTAATATGTAATAATCTCGCCGCGGCCCCAACTTTCGAACCGTGTACACGCACGCGTACGAAAACGATCGACCGCAAAATGCAGTCGCTGGACAAGCTCAATCCATACAGACTGCCTATACACACAGAACAGACCCTTTTCCTTAATTGTAAAGCTAGCTCTCCCGCGATGCAGTTAGCTCAACTAATGGCGGACTTATGCAAACGGCGTGTTCAAGTGCTCACAGTTCGCTTGAGCTATGACGCGGAAAATGTGGACTCAGCTCTCTTGGTATAAACACGCGTAATAGACGAGCCCCAGCACGTGCAACTATATACTGTAGTCTCCACTTGAAGCACGACGATGCATATTCGCCCATTAGTTGGGCAAATATGCAGAGCAGGGAAGCGCACTGGTGGATCATGAAAAGGGTCTATGGGAGGTCAACCTATAAACCAACGTTTATTATTACAGAGCTCCTCAAACGAATCGTTCCACAGACGAAATACTGCGGCTCGCATCCAATTAGTTTTCCTAACTACTTATATATACAGACTATATATACTACATATATATGCGTTGATTGCGTATAACGAACGAACCATAAGTCGTCTTAACGAGACATTCTTTCTAATATGACTCGTTTCGTTTTTGTTTAGTTTTTTTCAGGACAAATGACTTCCGGCGCATTCGTTCATCCATATTCTGTAACGGGGTTACCCGATGAATAATTCCATACCAAATTCAGCCATCGTACTCACTAGTATATTATACCAATTCCCTGACCAATATGGCTGACTGACGGTTAAATTATCACGTTGCAATTCTGGACGAAGATATAAGCTTCTTAGCTTTACAAAACGCTGTATTCTGAGTTTTCACGTCGTTTGGTGGTGTTTCGTGACAATCGCATGACGTTACAACTCCTGACGAAGATATGTTGTCTATATCTGCAACAGCGTCGGCTAAATATTGGCGAATGTCGGCTACTGTTGTCGTCTAAATCATCACAAATGTTGGCGATTCGTTGTTGCAACAGCAACCAATCAAGTATTTTACATATATTTCAATAGATTTATGCCAGCTTTGTCCAACGCGATAGGCTTTCTTTTACCCGTGGTACTCGCTAACTAATATTCTTAGTGAATATATATATATATATATATATATATATATATATATATATATATATATATATATATATATATATATATATATATATATATATATATATATATATATATATATAGTTTCGTCGCTAAAAAACGCATTAGCGAACTCAAGAAACTATCTCTAGGTTCAGTGCAGGCTTGGCTTGCTGGCTTTGAACAAACAATACAGTTGTCACTCAAAGTTCGCGCCACTCGGTTTGCCCTGATCACGTGGGGCACGGTGCGACTCTAGACGCGCCGCTGTGCTGTTCGTTACGAGGTCTTGGATAGGATTCCCGTCAGCCGCGCAGCGACCGCAATTCTGGTGTCGGCGGAATAAAAATACATAAAACGTTCGACAGGCATTAACAGGCAATTGAATCATTCAATTGAGACGTAATGGCGATGTCTCCTACAAGAACTACAACAACGATGATGATGATGATAATAATAATAATAATAATAATAATAATAATAATAATAATAATAATAATAATAATAATAATAATAATAATAATCTGCAGCATCGCCTCTCCACTCGGTGAACCTAGGTGCACATATCTTGTTTCGCAGTGCATGCAATATTCCCGACTATGAAAGTACGGTGGTAGAGCAGCTGACACCGAATTCATATCGCATATCTCGGCTAAACAATACGAAAAACATACGTAATTATGCTGGAACGGTTCAATGCCGCTTCGGTACGTATAACCAGAGTATTGTATTGCATATACATACACACTTATGAGAGTCGTAGCGGCAAACAATGATAACAGTAGAACACACGGTGTGCCCTTACTGACGCGTACTGCTATATGGACGCAAGTAAATCTTACAGGAAAGATCTATAGTGCTGGGCTGCTCTCTCTTGCAAGTAATCTTATTAAAATATAAATATATAATTCTTATTTAAAGAGAGGTACCGACTTTCATGCAGGGCGCGTACGCATAATACCGCGGAGAACGGAAAATTCGAAAGCCAAGCAATATCAATAAAATACTAAGATTAAAGAGAGAAATACAGTAACGCATAGGGGACAGATATAATACGCGCTGAATTAATTTTCTTGGCCGCTCTCATTTTCGATTCAATTCAAGTTTTACGCCAGCGCCGATGCTGAGCCAGAACTGCAAGTTCCGCAAAGCCCCATTGTTATACTGGATAGTAGTTACACAATGAATCAAAAACCGCGAAAAAAAAAAATTGATGCATACACACCTGCCACCTTAGCTATCGCCAAGCGTTATGAACCGCAGCGTTTTCACGGCAGTGTTGTTTTTTTGCTGTTTTTTTTTAACATCAGATCTGGAAACGCCTATCACGCATTCAAGGTTGTATATCTTTACAAACTTTAGCAATTACAACGAAAGAAAGAATAATAATATAATAATACGTTCCGAAACCGCGATATGATTACGAGGGACGCCGTAGTGGAGGGCTTCCGGAAATTTCGACCACCTGGTGTTCATTAAAATACACTGACATCGCACAATCCACGGGTCTCTACTATTTCGCCTCCATCGAAATGCGACCTGACACGGCCGGGATCGAAGCCGCGACATTCGGGTCAGCAGCCGAGCACCACGAAAGAAAAAAAGAATGCGAGAAAAAACACGACATGTGCACTGCTGAGGTACACTCCGTTTCTCTGATTAATTATAAAATCGAAAGCTCGACATACGCAAACTGAATTGATGAATAGCGTAACTAGCTGAATGAGCAAATTGCCTCTTAATTAACAACTTTACACGCGGCATGCAAGCACAGAAAGATTGAGCACATCACCGTACACCAGGACTTGGCAGTAATGATACTACAGCAATGGAATTACAGTAACTAAATTACTGCTCGCTGTGATGAGTAATTGTAATGAATTAGTTCAAGCGAGTAATCTCCACAATATTACTGATTACTTTCACGATTACCTTTTGACTAAGATACAGCACGTCCGCTTCCCTTATGGCATAAAAAAATTGACCAAGAAACGAAAGGACACAGTTATTCTGCGTTCCCAACTTCAAGCGTGGAAACTAGGCAGGCCCACAGAAAAGCCACGTAGCATTCGAACTCAAAGCCTTGAACAACATTGATTTTTGCTAAATTTTGCTAAAGAACGTCAATTGCATACTATCGCTTCATAACTCTTCAAAAGTAATAGTAATGTAATGTCATTACATTCGGTCAACAATTATTGGTACTGCGATTTAATTACATTCACGAAAATTCTAGGAGAGTAATTAGGAATTTAACTTAATTACTTTTTAGAAGTAACTTTTCAATCTCTGCCGCCCACCACCAAAGCACACCCATAGCTAAAAATCCTGTACTAATGAAAAAAAAATTACTGTTTCCGGAGAAATGCCGTCAAAATCGCTGTCACAGTTACCACTGCCTAGCAACGCATGTTCGTGAAACAATCAGGAAACGTTACTGATAACGTATCTTCCGAAAATGGTTCCAAATGAAGTTGGTTCTATATCAGTTAGTGGATTCACCGCAGAGGTCGGGCTCAACGGTATCCTTATAATTGAGAACACGTGCCCTAGAGTTAACAGTTGCAACTTTTAATTCGTTAGAAGTTAATTAGCTAACACCACACAATGATCTGTCGTGGAATGAATGAGCGCCTAACGATGCCGTAACAAGGCACGGAACGTACGCAGGCGCACTGAACAGAGCGTTAACTATATATATATTGCTACACAGTTTGTTTCGTTTTGCTGCGTTGCCATTTCATCAGAAGCGTTCTACGCTTTCCTAGTTTCGTACCAACACGTTCTCCCTACGCAGCTAAAACTTCCCCCCTGGAGAAGCAAGAACGAGACTGACACAGGCCTTTCGACGTAACCAGGAAGCCGGCGGACGGCTAACCAAAGGAGCGCGAAGCGTAGCGGGAAACAGAGCTAGTTAGTGTCTATTCATCTTGTACAGCGATCACTAACCACAGCCGACAAGCACAGCGCTAACCACAGCCGACAAACACAAACAGGCAACGAAAGCTGACGCGAGTGAGACGGAGCGCGCCTCTTGTTGGCTGCAAGTTGCAACCAGACGAGCCGCGATCGAGTCACCGACGGCAGCGCCTTCTGTTCAGCTGCGGCCGCGCGCGACCTCCGAGACCTGCGCGCGGCGTCGGTGCAGATCTTGGAATCAAGCTATAAAAGCCCCTCACAACTTTAGGAGGAGGAGACGACCGCTACCGACGCTCCGCCGGGAAAGACGGAAGGAGCGAACAACACGCCGACTGTCGATTCCACATCCGTATACCGTCCCCCCCACACCTGCATGTCCTGCTGCTCTACAAGAAATTGCGAAAGAGAATAAGAAAGGTCGCGCCCGCGACTAAACTACGCAGCAACTCGCATCCTGCCGAAGATCCCCCCACACCCTGCAGACGCGCACGAAAAGCACGGCGCTTTTGAAGGTCTCCCCGAAGAGCCTGCGCGCAGCGTCAGTCGAAAGCCTGTTTCTTGTCTTTTGGCGGACGAAAGGCTGAAATTCGCGAGATTACCTATCGCGAATGTTGTTTTTTTTTTTTTTTTTTTTGTGTGCTTCAGGACGCATAATCACGTCACTTTTGCTCACGATAGGCAGAACCAACACAGTTTGTTGTACATGTGCATGCGAGTGGGTATGGACTATGTGCACACACATAACACGCCAATTTTTATTATTATTATTTTTTTTTTTTGCTATTAATGTCTGCGTTCAGCATGCATTTAATTTCCCACTCTCACGAAGGCAAATACTGTGCGATGAATGCCCATAGTTGAGACGTGCACTAATTAGTTTGCAACTGCGCATCATATTGGCGAATAACTCATTCCTTGGTTTGCAATCAGATGTAGACAAGCCGACAGCCAACGTTATCAACACTTTCCGTAATTTAGGCAACATGAGGAAACTCCTGTCGACATTAACAGAAGCTAGCAATTATTTTTCCAACACCGCGAATGCGAACCCTCGACAGTAGCATACCGATAAATACACTAATCGAATTCGGTCGGAAATTACACGTTGTATAAATTATGTGGACGAGGCACAGAGCAACGTATATGGCCAAAGCGGTCGCTTGCACTCAGTAAACGACCCGAAGGTCGCGGGTTCGATCCCGGCCGCGGCTGTCGCATTTCGATGGAGGCGAAATGGTAGAGGCCCGTGTACTGTGCGATGTCAGTGCACGTTAAAGAGAAATTTCCGGAGCCCTCCACTACGGCGTCCCTCATAATCATATCGTGGTTTTGGGACGTTAAACCCCAGATATTATTATTATTATTATTATTATTATTATTATTATTATTATTATTATTATTATTATTCACTCAGTAAAACCGCTGCAACAGGTAAAGCAGTTTCCGACACAGGTAAGCAGTATACACTGCCACTATCCCATCAGTCGCTCGCGCCCTCTTGTCCAAAGACAACTAAACGTAAACAGTATCCTGTTTACGTTTGGTATACGGAAAGAGCATGGGTTTAACGCATAGCGTTTCATACTCTATGGTTTAACGGTTTCTCAAAGCGGAACGAGCCGACAGAAACAAACACGCACAGCCAAGCCCTCGAGATCCGCTTGGCCTTTACTTTTTCCTTCTCTGCCGCCTCCGGTTCGGTAATAGCAGCAGCTTTTGGAGCAGCTGGTGTTAGTTTTGTCTAGGACGCGCCTGTTCTCGCTCCCCACTCGCCCTCTTTTTAACGCGCCCTCGGCCTACATCTGAATTCGCGACGCAGACGCATTTACAATGCTGGGAGAACTCGAAAGTTTGGATTTCAGGTTGACGCCGAAGCGGACTAATTTGCATTCGAGGGCTTCTTATTCTTTTCTTTCTTTTTTCCTGCAGTTGTGTAGTTGAATTGTAGTGAGAGAGATACCGTTCGAGACGTCGGTTGACCTTATAAATGATGTGGCTCGCTGAGGAGTTCATTATAGCCTAGACTTGTGCCACCACTCTGGCTGCAGGTGCTAGACAAATTTTAGAAGAGTTCGAAGTTTGAATTCTCCCTCTGTCCGTTGTCGTCGCGCCTTACACTTCAAGTATGCTAAACCAACACGCCCAGTCTGCCATTCTTACATTGCATTGCATTTCAAGAGAACTCTTTCCATTAGCACTTTATCTCTACTCTTTCTATCGCACATTGAACTGTAAGTCGTCGCAGAATACATTATATAAAGATCCCCCCCCCCCCCCAAAAAAAGTGCGCGATCACAGGAAGCCTGCTGGAAAACGACATCCGCTGGTTGAAGCTCCAAGCCATTTTCAAATAGCCCGCGTAAAGAGTGTGACGTCATCTCCGGTTCCCGGTCAGCGCCGAGATAGCAGACACGTCCCTGCCTCAGTTCCGGAGAGTCTTGTAACGCTTTCTTGAACATATTTTAACTTCTCTGACTGACCGTATCCCGATTCTAATTGTTTTCCATTATGTATTCAACAACGTTTCAAAACGCGCAGGACACGACCGGAACGACGCCGCGACGAGCACCCCGTTACGTCATCGGGTTTCGGCCGCGCCGCCGTCGTGTCGTACCGCGCACGTGCGAGAGCCCGGACGGCCGCGGCCTACCTGGTAGCGCATGCCTAGTCACGCCGAATTCCAGTCATTCGTTTCAAACGGATGGCAATAATGCCGACATATCCTGAAACACCGGAGAGCTCATTGCTAACGCCGCGCGACATACATCCACGGCATTTAATCTATCTCACAACCGCACTAATGTTTACGTAAAGGTCACAACGAAAAAGGCGAAGTCGAATTAACCACTCGTTCATTAGCGCTGGGACATGATTAGCTAGCGTTCCTTTTTAGTTGACAATAGGATTAGCGCACTAAAGCTATTTATCTAGCGTGCAGTTTCAGTCAAGTCAGGTTTGAAACAGGATTATCAGCGGCCACGCGCGGTACTTGCGTAAGGTAAAAGAAAGAGAAAACTCATCTGCGCGAGACCATAAATCTAATTAACTATTTCCTCGCGCAAGATGGCTTTCCCGCTAGCCGCACCTATCCGTTAATCCAATTTGGGCGCTGATCCTCGCATAATCAACAATACTGCGACCGAAGACGTAGATCTTTTATTACTATGATTATCACGATTAATTTGGCTCCCGAGGAATTCCGCACTCCATTTCTTTACGACAGAAAATTACGCAGAGCGGAGACAATGGCAAGTATACTGATCACACGTGCCGCAACGTTTTCCTGACGAAAAGCGAATAAAAGATATGCGGGGAGAACCACGTGATGACCCCTTCCCCTCAGTGACGTCATCAGACATAGGCGCGCCGTATTCACAGCCTTCCCCCACGCATACGTCGGTTGCGAAAAAAAACTTCATCTCGCCCTCCCAGAAGTGCGTTGTGAAATAGCGTCGGGCCGCCGCCCGAGAGAAAGAGGTATATCGTGTCGCTATTATCAATGCCGTATACACCGGCGTAAAAGCCGCATGCCTGTAGCCAACTAGGGAGCCGAAAATTTGTTTGAATTTCGCTAGATTAATGAGAAATAACAGACAATAATGCCGAGGAAAGTAGAGGGGATGTTATTAGTAGTGAATGTAATGTAAACGTGAAGAAAGAAAAGTGGACGAAACGATAACTTGCCGTGAGCAGTTCTCATTAATGTCGTGTCTAACGAGGAAAAACGAGCCCTAAAAATTTCCACTTCTTTCATAATTTTCACCAGGTAATTTAATTACTCCAACCGACAAAGATAGAAAAAAAAGAAAGGAAGTTTACAAATCGCCAAATTCTGAGTATTTGTAAAGAGCTTTAATAACAGGGAGATCTCTAACTGAAGTCATGAATTTGAAGCCGCAGATGTCTTAAATCCACGAATGAGCTGAGTAAATGAGCGTTAACGAAGGCTATAGTGAATACGATTAAGCCAGTTGCGCAGCTCGCATGAATGAATGAATGAATGAATGAATGAATGAATGAATGAATTCTTTCAGGGATATCATTAGCTTTTGTGGTCGTGGAAAATCACGGAGGATTTCGGCAGACTTTTACGCTCGTAGGGTTGCGAAAAAATAATCGTGGCCGGTACCCGCGTAAGATCTGCACCTCGGCATGCGAGAAAGAAAGTGCGGTCCCTACACGATTCTATACGGTACACGGGGCCTCCATCTTGTGTCACGGCACACCGTGAGCGGCGGGAAGCGAGCGAACGAACAAACCAGTTGCGCAGTAGAGTGTGCGCGCCGACTAGGGGACCTCCAAACGCAAAACGACCCGAAGCCGCCAGCTGCCTACATTTTCTTTATCACTTACATTTCTGCGGCTCTTCTTTCCGTCTTTTCCTTTACGCAACCAGCGCGCCGTAGCGTACGACAAATAGTCGGCACAGCTTCATTCCGGAACCCTGCACCTCATCGGGAACCGCAGCATTGTAGCGCGCTCCACTGTGTATACATACAGTCGTGTCTAGAGCTCCATTAGCCTTTTTTATATTGTTTCTTGGCTCCTTCTTTCGCGGAGTCTTTTCCGCCGCACGCACCGCTAGTAGACGCCATTGTTTTAACGAAACGACTACGGAGATTCACCGTTACGAAAGTCGGCCTCTGGGAGGAAGGTCCACAGGAAAGCTGTAGCGTCATTGAGGCCTCTCGTCTAACGAGCTTTAAGAGACGCATTTGCGAGATTAGGGGTCGTGTAGTAAAAGAGGACAGGCGCCCGACCATCGAGAGAGAGTAGTAGTCTAGTAGTCCTTTTCCTCAACGAGAAAGAGGTTTATGGCGGCCCAGGGGGCGCTGCTGTTCCTTACTCGGTGTAATCGCGTTGTTTGACGAATCCGCTCTTTCACTACTCTCGTTCCCGCTAAGGAAATAGGCGCGACGCCTTTCTTAGCAACGATTATCGCCTTCACAGATAGACTATACCATCGCACTAGCAGTATCACGTCGATAAACGCACCCTCTTCTTGCAGTCCCTATAAAATCACGTCGCAAAGCACCTCGTGTCATACTTTTCCATGAGATTTTCGATGATCCACTTTTGAAAGCTCAGTTCGTAACGACCCCATATTATCGCTCAGCTAGTTTAGATCATCACCATAAGATAAACGTCATCAGTTGCCGCACTAACTCTCTAATTCCTTTGTCACATGCACGTCTAAATACTGGCAACCACCTTCCCTCCGAAGTCGTTTCCATTTCAGATCATGGGTTGGTTTTGTTCCACTTTACATAATTATTTGTTTGTTGACGCGTAAGCTGCATATTGTGTACTTTATTTTTTAAATTTTGTTTGCTCTGTATTACCCATCGTACCTGCATTTGAATTCAGCTGTATCAGGCTGACATTGTATTACAGTTTTTAGTTTTCTTTTGTTTTTCGTTCACTTTTGTTATGTTTTATGTACCCCACTTCCCTCTGGAAAGCTTCGTGCGATTGAGGGTAAGATAAACGAAGTAAGCCCACACTTTGACTGAACAATTTAAGCCTTCAACACACGATAATACCACGTCCCAACGCCCTTGACTGACGCTCCCACGTTTAAATGCACATATATACTCCATAAAGTCGACGGGGGGGGGGGATGGCCGCCGTGGTAGCTCAGTTGGTATAGAGCAGGGGTCTCAAACTCGCCTCAGCTAACGGGCCGCAGTCCCGAATATTTACTCCCGCAAGGGCCAGTACAATAACCGAGGTAGAAGCAAGAGGGAGGGGGGGTGTCGAATAGATTGTACACAATGTCAGCTAACATTGCCATTAAGGAAGACATTTCCCATATCTCACATATGAATCATTACTGAAGGGGATTTGGCGCCATTATTACAACAACACACCGATACCTGTCCGAAATGACTAAAATGTGGACGCCGATTCTCAAGTAGTTTTGTTCAACGCTTATGTATCAACACATGGCGGCCGACAAAACTAGTTTATAACAGTCTGTAGCTCGTGCACATACTTATTAGGAAAATACAAAACGATGGGTTGAACGCAGTCATGTGAGGGCCGCGGGCCGCAAGTGAGGTGAGCGCGGGCCGCATGAGCGCGAGGGCCGCATGCGGCCCGCGGGCCGCGTGTTTGAGACCCCTGGTATAGAGCATCGGACGCGTTATTCGAAGGTCGCAGGTTCGGTCCCTGCTCACGGCGATTTATCTTTTCGTCCACTTTCCTTTCTTCACATTTACATAACATTTACTACTAATAACATCCCCTATACTTTCCTTGGTATTATTGTCTGTTAGTTCTCATTAACGCCCTTGTAGTCATACGTGCAAGTTTTCCGAGGCTACTTCACATTTACATAACATTTACTACTAACAACATCCCCTATACTTTCCTTGGTATTATTGTCTGTTAGTTCTCATTAACGCCCTTGTAGTCATACGTGCAAGTTTTCCGAGGCTACTTCACATTTACATAACATTTACTACTAACAACATCCCCTATACTTTCCTTGGTATTATTGTCTGTTAGTTCTCATTAACGCCCTTGTAGTCATACGTGCAAGTTTTCCGAGGCTACTTCACATTTACATAACATTTACTACTAACAACATCCCCTATACTTTCCTTGGTATTATTGTCTGTTAGTTCTCATTAACGCCCTTGTAGTCATACGTGCAAGTTTTCCGAGGCTACTTCACATTTACATAACATTTACTACTAACAACATCCCCTATACTTTCCTTGGTATTATTGTCTGTTAGTTCTCATTAACGCCCTTGTAGTCATACGTGCAAGTTTTCCGAGGCTACTTCACATTTACATAACATTTACTACTAACAACATCCCCTATACTTTCCTTGGTATTATTGTCTGTTAGTTCTCATTAACGCCCTTGTAGTCATACGTGCAAGTTTTCCGAGGCTACTTCACATTTACATAACATTTACTACTAACAACATCCCCTATACTTTCCTTGGTATTATTGTCTGTTAGTTCTCATTAACGCCCTTGTAGTCATACGTGCAAGTTTTCCGAGGCTACTTCACATTTACATAACATTTACTACTAACAACATCCCCTATACTTTCCTTGGTATTATTGTCTGTTAGTTCTCATTAACGCCCTTGTAGTCATACGTGCAAGTTTTCCGAGGCTACTTCACATTTACATAACATTTACTACTAACAACATCCCCTATACTTTCCTTGGTATTATTGTCTGTTAGTTCTCATTAACGCCCTTGTAGTCATACGTGCAAGTTTTCCGAGGCTACTTCACATTTACATAACATTTACTACTCATAACATCCCCTATACTTTCCTTGGTATTATTGTACGTCAGTTCTCAACTCCTCATTAACGCCCTTGTAGTCATACGTGCAAGTTTTCCCGAGGCTACAGCGACCCCGTACGCCACGCACACTAGTCCGCTAGTCAATTTACCCTAATAAAGTAATCCGGGGACTGAATACTAATGGGAGGATTCGCGCTAATTCAGCGCGAACGCTTATGCCGAAGTCCTTTCGACAGCATTTTTAATGACTCTGGTTGAACGGTAATGCAGGCGGCTCTGCTAGCACGTCGGTCGGGTCTGCGAAGCAGTTCACGAAACAGGAAAAGGAACGACAACGAGCGGTGACTGCGGTTTCCGCCATAAATTATACACTGGCTGCGTCGCGTTCGTTTCCTATGCGTCCCTTATTTCCCTGTCCTTTCCGTCTCGGTGCCAAGGACTTTGAAAGCGATAATTTTCGTTTCTTTTTTTTTTTTTCTCTCTTTTGGAATATTATTTGCGTCGATGCAATGGTTGACCGCATGAGGCTGCATTCGTTAAAATACAGGCTGAACGACGGTGATCTGATTACTAAGACCATATAAACATAACAAATAATAATAATAATAATGAAAAAATACCGCCCAAGCACTCCGTGCTGATGGTTAACCAGCGAAGTTGAAACGTGCTGCTCCGATGTTTATCACTATGTTAATCACAACGGTTTAGTAAGGACTTTCTCAATTATTGGTTACGTTTGTCCAGAAATCTTAATTAGCGTTTGCCGGCCGGCCGTGTGTTCCCTTCTCGATTTTTAGTGGGCCAGTGTGGTGCGTAATGGGATTTTTCCCCAATTTGCGTGGTACATACCCGCTAGCAGTTCTTGCGTACGTATGACAGACCAATTTTGGTTTCGCATATGGATACACAGCTTCGATGTTTAGTATAACTGCGTCTAGACAACAACTTCTGAACATTATATATATATATATATATATATATATATATATATATATATATATATATATATATATATATATATATATATATATATAACCATAGATCATCGATACCTCGCTGATGCACAGAAATTTTGATCATTTGAGAACATCAATTTCAGACAACTACACGCGCTCACCTCACAAGAGAATAGATTCCTTCTTTGTACATTTTATTGGATAAGAGCTCTTCGATGCTGCTGCTACTGTCTTTTTGCACTGTATATAAATAGCTACAACCAGTATTATGCGCGTCCTATCCAAACTGAAGCAATAACAAGAAAAAACGAACGAAATACGAGAAACAACATTTTCATATCTGTCATTGCTTGGTGCCTACATTGCTTTCAACAATTTCCTTTTTTTTTTTTTTTGCGACTTTGCCATCGCTCCGTGTTTAGTCGCAGTGCTTCTGTTTGTTTTGCTTGGCATACACCCGCCTGTACCAGCATATGTATACCAGCTGCAAGTGACACTCAGCTGTATGGAATTCCCTGGGCCTCGTCAAAATGTCAATATCGCCGGCGTTTTTTTTTTTTTTTCGCCCGAGAGCTCCTGCACCGTGTACAGATGCAACGAATAATTATATCCATAAACCTTCCCCACCACAGCTCGCACAGCGTACTATAGTGTACACGTACAGTCAGTGTCAAAAGCTTCGGGACCACGCAACACAATTAACAATCCCGCTGGCACGGCAGGCAGCCCGGGATTTATAGACTTCCGGCCGGTTCTATAGAACGCGCTAACAACATGTATTGTGCATTTCGACCGAATACAGTCGCATACTGCTGGGAAATTCAAAAGTTCTCTCCCAGACCCAGTGGTCCCTAAACTTCTGACGGCGACCGTACACTGACCACAACAACTGCGTACTGCCTATCGCCCAGCAGGCATTACAGAATGAGCCCGAAGTATGTATTAGACAGTGTATTAAAGGGAGAACGTGCGGAGTCGCTTGAAAAGAGAATTTATTAGAAGAAGGTGTAGAGGTCGGCCTGAACTTGTGCGCCCTAGCTTCTAGTCTGTATAGGGGAAAAGGGAAAGGACAAGAAAGATGACGACGATAGGGACAGGAAGAGGTGATGCGTACGTACAGGGTCGCCCACATTTAAGGCGCACGCCTCATCAGTCTATTATGTCAATGTATGGGGCTGGCTTTGCGCCCAACCTTCGCCCCCCCCTCCCCCCCTTCTGAAGAGCACCTTAGCCACTGATCCACCATGGCGGACCACTGCAGTACTCTTCAGAAAGGTCTATAAGTGTCCCTGTAGTAGCTCAAATGAGCCGCGTATACGTAAACGACGCTGCAGGTCACGACGGGGGTCGGACGGCCTTCGCCTGTAAGGATCTATACTTAATAACGAAAAGCCCTGGCAGTTTATGTAAGCGGGCCTGCCAGGCTTTTTCCATCGAACCACCGTCGCTTTCGTTCGAGCGTGCAGTCACGCGCCACTGCGTGTAGACGAGAAAGGAGCAACGCTGGGCGTTCGTCACGATTCGCCATTATACATGTTCCATTCGTGTACAGGCAGCTCTAATAAGAATAAGCGTTGGGGGGACTTACGTGCCAAAACCACGATATGATTATGAGGGACGCCGTATAATGGAGGGCTCCGAAAAATTTTGAAATCGAAGTACACGGCATTCAAGCATTTCGCCCCCATCGAAATGCGGCCACCACGGCCGGGATATATACAGGCAAGCTCTGTTAATTAAGCTTGATTAAGTAAAGCAGTCGATGCTCGCGAACGAGAAAGGCAGTGAGCGTCACAAGATCTGGAATCCGCAAGTGTGGTGGGGGAGTGGGGTAAACTATTTCCTCCAGCCGCAAAGCTTACTCTCAGTGCAACACGCCAGATAGTGAAAACCTTTCAAGGTTTTATATACATATACAAATATAATAGCGGATGGGATAAAAAAAAAAAACGCGTTTGAAACTGGTCATGTGACTGTTAACGGGTCAATCGCAGCTCCTACGTCATCGAACAAGTTTTAACACAAGGCATGTCGTACTAGCCCTGCAGGCTCGATATACCCACACACGCCACCCACCCGCCCAGCCTTGCACAAGCGGCGACCGCACTTACGTCACATCCGGCGCGAACGGAATGACCTTATTTGAAGTTATCCAGGTCCGTTACCTCTCGACACACGAGTTACGAGAGTTCACATAACTGAGTGACCTTCTTTACAGCGCAGCTGGATATGGCTAAGAGGTGCGAAAATGTGGCGGTCAGCGAGTGCGCAGTAAACTATAAGAAGCAACGCCATAGCATACGCTATATACCTCGAAGCAGGCCCGTAGCCAGGGATTTTTTTCGGGGGGGGGGGGGGGGGGGGAGGGGGCGCACTTCTTGAAGGCCACGAAAAACACCTATTTTCTTTATGTATTCTATGTATTCTCGGTAGAACACCCTACTCCATCCAAATTTCAGGGCGGGGGGCTGGCTACGGGCCTGCCTCGAAGGCTCTTCGCGCTTGCACTATGGGTTCTCTTCGGGTTTTGGCAGCATATATAGCAAGGGGTGATACCCACCGCAGCATGAATCCCTGCCCACGAAATCCGTTAAGGTGTTCTTAATATCCTTTAATCTAACGTCACCAAACGCATAGTTTGAAGCAGGCACCTCTCAAATGTGGTGAATGAGAAATCGAAAAGGTACAAGAGAAAAATACGCTTCGATAGATTCCAACTCGTGACAAACACTTGGGCCGCACGTTTCAGCTTCGTTGGATCATTCGATGTACAGAGTTCTTGGGCGGCGATTTCTTTTTTTTTCCCTCTGTCATGCCACTGAGAAAACTCTCAAAACGCGCATAGCGTGGAATCAGTCTGACGTGTGTTGAGTGTATGACTCGGCAAAAAAATACAAATTACAAAAAAAAAAATTTAAAAAAATAAAAGAGCGGTAGCACGAAAGTTGTATTCTCTGGAACATAACGTAGATAAGGCAACATGTCATTGCATAGTCCCCCCATTTGTCGAAACTGTTTGGACTTGATAATACACCGAGAGGGATCCATCGGGAAAGCTCAATGTGGCTTCGGCAGACTCGAGGATCCACTTTCATTAAATTATCGACTTGTCCAAACTACGGTTTCCATCTTCACACCTTACTGTGAACCTATTTCTTGTTTGGATTTCGCCGCTAAAGTGACGTGATGAAAAAAAAATAAATAAAGCTTCAGCTTGGGCTAGTTGGTAGGACATTCTAATGTAGTTGCGCTGAGCAGCTACATTGGAATACCGTTAGCAGAGTATAGCGTTTTGTTGTGCTCACATATGCTTATGCACCATATGCTATACAGCTGCTGCGCGAGCTTGCGTATACTGTTTTTTTTTTATTGCGATGAACTGGATAGAAGATATTTCTTTTCTGTTGTACATTGTACAACACTGCTCCGCTCGGCTTAATGAATCCTCTTTGTGTACCTCTGCAGGCTATTAAAAAAAAAAGAAAGTGTGGCCAAAGTTGGCTTAAGACTGCACTATCTCCTGGTCCGGCCCACAATTTCTGTGACAGGCCGATTTCCCCGGGGGAGCAGGCCACACAAAGCTAATGCTATAGTGCCTAGAATATATTATAGGCACTACACTAATACCTCACAAAAGCTACTATCAGTGGGCTTCTCTCTCTGAGGCAGTGGCGTAGCCATAGGGGGTTCTTACATTTTGTATGTGTACATATACGCGCTCACATACAATCACAACCACCTACAGGGATGGTCAAACGTTCCCAGCCCGCTGACACATGCAATCCCATGGCAACGCGACCTGGGAACTTTTGAAACACCCTTGTACATGAAAGGGTGTCCGACCCTCTCCCCCCTTGAAAGAAATTTCTGGCTACGCTACGCCCCTAGCCTGAGAAGGTTCTTACTACCGACACCCTTTCCCAGCCCCAACAAATGCCCACCGAGGGTTGCTCCACGCAAGCCGTTGCCCAGATGCGAGATCAGAACACCCCTTTTCTTTTTTCGGGTGGCAGGCCATGCGAGGCGAGATGGAATGCGACCATCGCTACGTGGTGGTAGTACGAACTGCTACCGCCTCCGGCCCCCCACCACGGCCGAGTGTAGAGGAGGAGGCTCTGCAGGCTGCCCCTGGGGGAGGAGGGAGGGAAGCTGGAGTCCGTCGCCAGCACCACCACCACCGAGAAGAGCAGGCCCCCCACCACGGCTCGAACGCCACTCTCTCCCCGCACCTGGCAGCGGCAAAGACAGTGGGCAAGGGCGTCAGTGCTGCCCTGGCTACTCTTACCGTTTCTTTTTTCACTCTTTCTCTCTTATTGCACAGCCGCCGCCACACTTAATCAGAACAGGCACCACGCGATAGCACTGGTCCTGTCTTTGTCTTCCCGAGACTTGCGTTTTTCGCGCTGTTTAAGCGTCAAGAAACTACGCGAAGCACACAGAGGAGCAGAAACATTGGTATTCTTGTCGTCCGAACTTTTAGTGATCAGAGATCGAAATTGTGAAAAGGAGGTAAAGAGGCGAGACCCAGACAGACCTAACTGAGATCCCCTTTTCATGAACTAGAAAGAAGTTCAGTCATTCGATCCCAAGCAATCACCCATTTTGGAATTAAGTAAGCTATGTTGCAACGGCAATGCCACAATGCCACTCACAGTACCACTTATTGAATTTGCGTTCCATTTCTTAAGTGTGGCGGCAGCCGTACAGTGCACGAAGGCGAACGCACCGTTCAACCCTCGGGCACGTTTACACAAGTCAGGGTATGAAGCAATCCCTTTAGCAGAACACACATTCGTCTCATGGTTTGCTGCTTTCGGCCGTGGGTTTTCTCAAAAGTGTGCTCGTGGGTGTTCACTTCTTGCTCGCAAAGCAAGCACAGTTTAGACCTAATATCATCAGCTGTTAACTTTGCTTGTGTTCGACCGACGACGAGTTTTTTTGTGCCCTGTGTAGTCAGTAGCGCTAAAAAAACAACTACTGAACTGTCTTACCTACGACTAGCATAGCCGATGAAATGTTCTGGAATAGCTTGAACTGTAATCGAACGTCACCCAAGGGGAGCCTCCGACTTCGATACTTCCAAACTCACCTATTGGCGAACTCCCTTTTAAGGTCGATTAAGAAGGCTCCCATAGAGATTCCTATTGTATGGTCAACAAAGTGCTCATATACGCTTTGGACGGTTGAGTATACTGAGTGTAAGAGCTTCAGAAACGGGCATAAATTCGCACCGTCTCGAAGAAATAAATTTCGGAAACAAAATCAGACAAGGTCAAAGTGCTGTTTTGGTGGCGATTTGGTCCACGTTTTTTTTTTCTCTCTTTTTTTTTTCACCGCATTTTTTTTCGCTTCATTTTCTCTTTAATGAGCGATGCAGCATCTCCGACGAGCTGCCGAAGAAAAAAAAATTTAAAAAAAAAAAACGTATGTACAGAGACTAGACCGGGATAGCGGTTCACGCTTACCGCCGACTGCCAAAAAGAACAGCGGCAGTCAAAACAGAAAAAAAATGCTTAAATAATATACAAAAAAAAAGGGGGGGGGGGGGGGGGGGGCTCTCCCCGTCTTGTAGGAGGGGCGAAGCTTATCTACAGCGGACGTTCGCGGACCCTCAAAAAACGCCAACTAGGGTCGGCAACAATCCTCTTGCGCACCTTCAGCGTCCTCAAAGCTGTCCTCGTGGCCACTGTCCTCAGAGTCGTCATTACCACAGCTCCCGTCCTCGTCCCGATGACCGTCGCACTGGTCACTGTCGTCTGCATCTTCGTCGTCGTGGCCAGACGACGATGACGACGTCGTGGTGGTCATACTGGAAGTTGCCGCCGAGCGCAACGTTACGTTAAGCTTCATCAGCGCCTGGTTCTCGTCCTGCAACCGCAGAAGCTGCCGCTGAAGCTCATCGAGGCAATTCTGCGGGTCCAACTTGTGCAGTTCGTCGTACAGTTCGGAAGCGCGGCGCTCTAGCGCCTCGTACCTCTCGATCACCTCTGCCCGCGTCAACCGCATCAGTTCCTCGGACCTCGCGCTCCTGTACACAACCTCGAAGTCCTTCTCGTAAAACTGCATCATGTTGCCGTAATCGAGGCACTCGTAGTCTTCGCCGCTCGGGAAACCCGACTGCGGCTGCCCTTCTTCACCGGAGTCTTGGACGTGAGTGCCGTAGTGGTGATGGTAGTGGTCGCCAGACGAGCTCCGAGAGTCGTCTGGTACGCACGCATCGTCCGCTGCGAAGTCACCGTTACCGGAAACACCGTTGTTATTCGGGTAGGCCTCGAAGCTTTGGTAGAGCGCACAGTTTTCGTGATCGTCGATGATGAACTGCGTGAAATTGGCCGGAGCCTTGGGCACTTCGCGGGGACGAATCATGACCTGCTTCTTGCGTTGCTTGGTTGGGCTGCACTTGACGGGACTAGAGGCATCCGACGACGACAGCGCGGCGTCCGGGTCGTCCCGGCCTTGACGGCGCTTCTTGCCGCGACGTCTCCTGCGATGATGCTTGCCCGCGGCATCGAAGACGAGCACTTCAGTTCCGGCGGGCTCGGTAGTAACGACCGTCATATCTTCGTCGGTTAAAGTCATCGGCCGATCTGCCGCCGCAGTTCCGTTCAGAGGCAGGGACGGAGGAACGCTCGCAACACTAGCGATCATTCGGCGCTAACTATGTATTTTTCTAAATCCCAAGGTTGATCGCACAAAGCGCTAGTTACGGGTCACTATAACGTGCGCACACAACACGGTATTCAGGTAGGAGGGATGCCAGCCGCTTTTAGCAGCGGGCACGCGACTCCCCGATAAAAGTCACGCGACTAAACCTGCAAAGGCAACGCGAGAGAGAAAGGCGTATCACCTTGATGTGACTTGAAGAGTGGTAGGCCGGGCCGATCACAATCCCCGTGTTCTCCTTTCGAGGCTTCAGCAGACGACAAACTCGCAGACGCGGCTCCACGTTCGGTGATGCCTTTTCAAAGCCAGTTGGTTCGATCCCAAAAGCACGCGGCACTCGCTCTGGCCCGATGATCAGCCTTCCTGCCACCGTGAATTGTCTTTGAAGCAGTCCGTTGAGAGAAAATTCACGACAAACGAACACCGTGTAGCAGATCGCAGCTGCGACATAACCGAGCCAGAACGAATCGCTCAACTGACGCTCTCCGCCGCGGTGACGTCGTATATATAGGGTCCGTGACGTCACGGCTACGGTTGTTCGCTCGACCAATAGCGGCCCGCTGGATATATTGGGAGTGCTGAGAGGGCGGTATAATAAAGGGAAAGAGCTGAGAAGCTCGTTCTTTCGTTGGTTTCATTTTCTTTCGTCGTTTTTTTTAGTTGGCTCGCGCATGCCACGAAGCCAACGCGAACGTTGTAAATACGACCGACGCTTCGAATTTGGCGTTTTGAACCGAGCGGTTTTGTCGTGGCTGAAATCTTCGTTTACAGTTCGTTTTTTTTTTACCGTTATATTTTAATTCTCGGTACCGCACTGCACTGTACAACACAGAACAGGGATCAGAGCTTACGCTATAACGAACACGGAGTGCTTCTTTTTCATTTTCACCGACTCAAGAAGCCTCGATCCGCGGCTTTTGTTAGGAAACGCGCGCAGAATGGAGAAACAAAACGAAGTGTTACGACTCCCCGCTCTTCCAACGGGCGCGAAAAATATAAGCATCGCTCGATCAATCGAGCTACGTGAAACATTGTAACGAAAGCGTGGAGAAGCGCAATGCCTGGGCTTTAGAATGTACAACGTCGAAGCGACGATTTTCGCTTAAAAGCCTTGAACCATGGCATCTTCTCTGGTGGTAAGCTGACACGCCCAAGCCTTGCCCCCCCTTTTTGCATTTTTTTTTTTTAATCGAGCAGGTCGAAGCTCGCTTCTTCCGAGAACCTGGGCTTGCGAAAACGATATAGACTATAATCGAGGCGTCGCGTGTTCAATGCGAGTTCCACGAAAGGTAGTCCAAAGCATTGCGAACAACGCAAACCCTAAACGCACAGTTTCCGTACGCTGCGGAGACAAGGGCGACAGGGTTGAATACATTTGTCACGCAAGTTGATTACTCAAAGCCCCCCTAGCGGCAGAATAGTTGCACATTCTCTGTAAAAACTAAAATATATTTTGTTATTATTATTACGTACCCTTACTTTACGTAAAGTAATTTTTAAAAATATTAATAACATTTTATTAAATTTGTGCAAAACATTATTTTGTCTTAACAGCAGCGCCACCAGGAATCCGAGCTCGGGGTTTTTTTTCCGCGCTTTTCGTTACATCAGCCGTCCATCTCAACATGTGGATACAGCCTCTCGCATCTGTAAACAAATATTGCGTCTTTGAGAAGGATTTCATATTTAGATCGATATTCGCCTGTTGCCCTTCTTGATTAAGGGGCTTCCTAGGTTTTTTAGGCTAGACCATTTTGGACGCAATGCCCAAGGGAAAGAAAAAATCCAAGTCAGGTGAGTGGCGATCGAGGCCTAAAATCAGTGCTAGTCATGCGAGTGTTGTCAACTTTCGCCGTCGACGTTGCTAAACTGACATTTGATAGTTCGCTGTGGCCAATGTATTTGATCCGAGATCGAAAGTGGCTTTGGGCTAACGTTCGACGTGAAATTCCACACCGGAACAGGGCCAAGCGAACGAGTTTTCGCTAGTATCGGGCCGACCTTGCAGGTCCCCCCCCTCCCCCCCTTCCGAGTTTGAATGAAAATGTCAGCTCCCATATGTTGGCGACTTGTGACGCGACGTTCAGAGTGTCGGGTTTTAAATCGCCTTACTAGTACTCAACGTGGTGCGGCCTGTAGGGAGGTTTGTGTTTAAAACTCTTAAACTGAGTCGAGTGGCAGTATTTTTCTGAAACCCTGCTAGGTCTTCCTTCAAGGTCGCCATTCCACTGCTATCGCGAGTGCGCTCTTTTTCCTCGTAAAAACGTTCGTAACGTTACCTCGTCGTTTACTTGCACATACTGCAGCAAAGTTCTTGGCTATGGCAAGGGCGAGGCAAAAATGAATTCCACCCGACTATTGCGAGTGTTCAATTGTAGTTAAAATTTTATTGTAGTGGTATTCCGCGCTCATTTTCCAGGGAAAAACATTCCAGCACTGACTGAATAGTACGGAAAACAAAAGTACACGTAAACCACATTTGTGCTAGAAGTTTACGGCACAATATTGAAAATACGGCATTGATTAGCTTTTAAATGTGCTGAAAAAAAAAAAAAAAGTCATATAATCCAGATGGGAGCTGTCGAGCAAGTTTTGTGCGTTTGAACTTTGTGGCGCCTGATAAAAGAAAAAAAAAATCTTGACAGGCGCGGTTGTTGTGGGATTTGTTAACGCAGTAAGTAAGCTGTTGGCCACGGAAATCGAACGTGAGGAATCGCATGGTGTCAAGTCATCTTGAAAGTTCTTAACAATAAATTGCTTTCTCAAACGTAGATGCGGGAAAATCGCGTTGTATTGTCCCATTGAATCGTACTCGTAGTTTGTGGGTCTATTTTGGAGCTGATGGTTTATTTTTGCCTCACTGAACCTACGTGACAAGGCATGCTCGTTCTGCTGGCGGTGATCACGTGCTCGTCACGTGGTGCACACGTTGAGCGCGAGACCGTGGGTAATAACTTGTAGATTGATATTTTTGAGTGAACAGCTATGAGTTATATGTGTACATAGCTTGGTTGGTATGTTGTGACAGCCCAGAATTAATATTTTTTTTTGTTTTAAAGTCATGTGTGCCTTTTTCCTTTCGAATTTTTTTGCGTGACTCATAAGTGGCATTTTTATTTATTCTTACATTACTTTCTGAAATGTTAAGTGTAGATAATACCTCTCCAACCATGACAGTAAAAATGATCAAATGTAGACTTGACACACGGGACATATTTCATTGCAACGTATTGTAAGGAGCGGGCTGTGTTTCCATTCAGCCAATAAAACTTGCTGGGGCTCCTGTTCAATAAGTTCTGTGCTCATATATGATTGCCATAGTCTCTATAAATCAAGTGTGAATAAATTGGCCATTCCCGTGAAGGCAAACATGTGTGATACACCGCTAGTATCGGGGAATGGAAGCTCTGCAAAAATCTCAAAGTAGGGCTTTTCTGCCAGAATATTTTCTTACCCCGAACTCTCTTCCACAGAATTCTTTCCTCTCCCATAAGTACTTTTACCCCTCCACTAAGTGTTCACGCCTTCAGTGAAAGGTGTGCCAGCAATACAAAGGGTTTTTCAGATGTTGCACATGTCAGCAGTCCTAGTAAAAAAGAGAGAAGGAATGTTTTCCAAGAGGTCCCAGTCTTTGTTCGACACACAAGTAATCCAGGGAAAGCATAAGGGACAGCAATTGTTGTCTTCCTACTGAAGTGTAGTACTCCTGTGTAAACACCTGCTGTGTAAACACCTGCCTGAACTTGGGGAGCAAGAAACAGTGCCCCCTCCAATCCTTTGTATTCCCCTTGGGGGCAGCTGGTGAACAGAAGAAAGCAGGGAGAGTACAAAAGAACCCTGTCCTCCCCTGCACTGACACTCTCTAATGCCATAAAAAGTCACAGTGGACCCAGCACAGAGAACTTGTCTGTGACATCCTGCAAGTTAATGTATAGCTTGTGTAAATTCCATTTTTAGACAGTCCATAGACCTTTCCACAGGTGAGAGAGAGAGAGAGAGAAAAAAAAAAAACACCTGTGCATGAGAGTACAAAGGCTGACCTCACAGCCTTGACAGTGCATTTTTGGAGGATCAGGGCTATTTAACACAGGCCCAGAAAGGATTGTGGCAGTGCCCAGGAACACCATCTGATTTGTAAGGGATAGTAACCTTTGTTGTGTACAGAGGAAAAAGGTAGAAAGGAAAGGCAGGGAGGAGGGTTGAATGTAAAAAAATAGTTTCTTCTGAGCTGTGTGTCAGTGTTCAAGGCTGTGGATGGCTATTTTGTGGCTATTCTTTCCATTCAACACTGGTCCCTGGCTTTCCTTTTGTTTCTCCCTTCCTCTCTATACACCACAGAATTTAGTGTGAGATTCCAGCAGTTATTTCTAAAAAGCTTTTGTGCAGCTCTAACACCTTCACCTGAATGTGGAAGGGCGAACAGGTGTTTATAGCCAGAAAAGCATTCTCCAGGTTTTTCAAGGTATGCAATTGAGGATTTGCAAAATAGGGAGAACTGTTTATTCACTGGGCCCCTTTTCTCCATCTTTGTGGTTCCCACCACCCCATTCCAGTGAAAGTGTGGGAACATCACATATGCTTTTGAAAAATTACTATAGGATTGTTGCCTTATTGTTGCCCCTCAGGCTACACCTTGTAACCCAGGAGCCTGTCATTCAGGGGAGGCACTTTCACTGGAATTGAGAGTTGCCTGAGAATAGCAGTCTGTGAACTGTAGTCTTATACAACTTAAAAATTCATGATTGTGCCCTGATGACCAAAATGGTGACTAAAGAAATATTAGAGTGTTTCAACAAGTTACCCGGAGTACCATAGCACATTACCCTCTTTTTCTGACTTCTTGTGCATTTTGGCTCCCAATTTCAATGAAGGCACACCAATGCTACAAATGCATTTTTTTCCCCCCCAAAAAATTACTGTTGTAAGTGTGGTTAATAAAAGAGCCTTGCAGGAAAGGTGACCTTCCAATTTTTGCAAATTTTCGATTGCACTGGATAAGTCTGGTCTTGTGCATTTGTTTAACGCAGCGCTATTTCACAGATCAACTATCTTTTGTTACCGGTAATGAAATAAAAACACATGGACAAGACCAAGTGCATGAGCTTGAAAACAGCTGTGGTGTTTGAGAACGGTCCTAGCAGTCTCGACAAATTCGTAGACTAAATGTTGATTGATTGAAAGTTCAAGTAAAATGCACAAATCGTAATGGTGTGCATGTACACTGGTTCGCTGGTGTTGTTCGTAGTGCTAACACACCTTTAATACTCGTTATGTCTTGCTATCAGCTGAGATGCTGTTGTGCAGTAAAAACTGCACGCAGTGTGCCAGTGAATCTAGAATAGGCCCATTTGTTACGTCTCTGACAATGGCACAGCTGGCGTAGTCTAAATGCAGCAGCAGTCGAACCGTGCATTTGGGTGAGGAAACAAATGCTTCTTGTTTGTGAATTCTTCATGCCTTGCTTACATGTGGTCTCAGTCACAATCAGGTTTATTTTTGCATAAAGGACACTGTGCTTTTGCGCATGAGTTATGGAACTCGTTGCAGAGTTTTGAGATGGGCTCGTGTAATACAAATAACGAAAAGAGTGGCGAATAGGTTATTTTTATTGGAGAAAAGTGATGTAGACCCATCTGATTATTTCTACTCCAATGTGAGAATTCTAGGAATATTAAATTGGCGCTGATTCAGCTTTCAGTTATAGTGTCATGCCACGCCAAATAACCCAGACTGTGCTTGACCGTCTACGATTACCTCCTAGAAAAATAACATGGTTGTGGACTGCCTATTTGTCCTTGCAGACAATTTTTGGAATAAAACATGCGTTATCAGCCTCTTTCAGCGATTTGAATATCGCAGTGGTGTCCAAAATACATGTTGCTGGAAAAAAATATTACTATGTGGGCTATATTAAAGACCCACTAGGTGCTAGAAAGGGACCAAACTTTGTCAGTGCAGCCCAGTGATGGCTGCTGCTGTGCCCCTCAGTGTGCTTTGTGATGCAGCACTGCGCCGCTTGGGAGCTGATTATGATGGATTTTATGAATTTTTACGAGTATTACAAAGATAATACAGCTGCATTTTTTGTTTATACGGTTGGCAAAAAGTGCGGCAAAAAAGTCTCAAAATCGATCGGTCAGCACTTTCGACGCGGTGAAGGTGTAAACATTGAAGAATTCTAGACGTCTCACATTTTTGGGTGATTGATCGCTCCATTCTTATTAACACTGTAATAATAATATATAATAATTGTTAGGGTTTTACGTCCCAATACATTTACACTGTTCCATCACTCTCATGCCATATTTGGCCCTTGGGCCACAACACATTCATTCATCATCATCATTGCTGCTACTTTCTGCTCTATGTTGCGCTTGTCTGCTTTGCTTGTCACCTGCTCTGCTTCAACGGTCATCGTTGTCACCATCATCTTTGTCATGAGCCCTAAGCAAGTCATTGCTGGGATGAAGACATTTTCCCACTGTCATCGGCATCCCCTTTTCTTTCGGCTGGCTCCCACTCATGCCTGCATACTTGCTAGCCTTTTCATCTCATTTTGTGCATTTATTCCATCCCTTGGCATTCGTTCAGTCATTCTAACACTCCAGCTGAGAAAGATCAGGACATCAGTGGTATTGCGTGCAGTGTTCAGAGACTGGAAGGCCACCCAGTTATATCACTGTGCACGCAGCCGCCGTGAAAGATTCATCTTTCCATAACCTCGTGCACGTAACTGGGGCACGAGAAAAGTTGTCAGCCTGATTACTGGGGCTGCTGTGGATGACCGCTAGGCATTCACAGCAGTTGTGAGTTGCAGCCATTGAGCGTATCACGAAAGTTAATTCGGCAAGGCAGCTGATGATGTTGCCCCCCTTTTTGGCTGTTTCAGGTGGCACCCTTCGGGGATCCCGGCTTGAGGCCGGACTGGCGCCCTCGAGCAGCGACGACGAGTCCAACGCTGACACAGCCAGCGTGCTCAGCTGTGCATCAGAATCTCGATGTGGCAGTGAAGGCACTGGTAACTGTGGCGACATCTTTTTGCCGACTAACGCACACCGGTGCTGAGTATTGGTGCAATGGCAGCAAAATTGTAGCCTAGGGGAAGAAGTGTTTGACGATGCTGGGAGTGCATTTGCGCGCCTACAAGTACTGAGGAAACCTGCCTACCATTGCACCATCACCGACCTTCACGAACTGGTAGCCTCGTCAGTGGCAGCCAGCCTTCTTGATTTTTCTCACCTCTTAACGCTGTTGAAAGCTCGGGTGACGAGCTGTACCTGCAGCTTGCGATATTGTGTGAAAACGTGTGAATCTGTGCACGGCATTCTGTTGAGGAAGACGGTGGTGACAGTGCAGGCATTGATGCGTCACTGGCCGTAGTATGGGTGCGGCAGTATCTTTCCTTGGTACTTAAAGGCACCAATTTCCTGCCATGCATGAAATTTTTCCACTTGTTATTCCTCCAGAGCCACCACCACATAGTCGTGGAAATTAGGCTCATGATTCAAATTTCGGTTTGAGTAGTAACATGCAGACTAGTTGAAGGAACACCTTTAGCATTCTTCTGTTAATTATGATCGAGGTTTCTGATGGTGTGTAGGTTATATCTGCATGGATGGGTGGCCGTCCAGCTGATGATTTGTGACGGGCTCTTTAAGACATAATTCAAATATTGCAGTTATGAGGCATTTGTTTACAGATAAGTGCCCTCAAGACTGGGCTGTGCCATGTAGAGCTGTGCACGGGCCTAATTTTCAAGCCCGAGCCCGGCCCGGGCCCACTGACTGCGTCGAAGGCCCGCCCGAGCCCGTCCCTAAAGGGCTTCGAGCCCATCCGGCCCGGCCCGACGTACAAAAACACAAACCCGGGCCCGGTCTGGCCCGACCCTATGATAGTTTGCTGCGGAGACAAGATACCACTTTTTCATCATGTGGCATTTTATTCAACATATCAAAGTTAAACATACGCAAACGACACATCTTAGTGTGTATACAAAGATTACAAGTTGGGTAAAAATGACAAGCTGTGCAGTGATTCGGAACTTCAGTGAAATGCAGCGCTCCTGCATCACATATCCCGTCGAAGTGAAGTTCTGTTCGCTGCTCGCACTGGTAGCCGGAATCGCAAATATTTTTTTCGCAAGCATAGCAAGCTTGGAATAATTAGACTCCTTGTTCTTCCAGAAGTTTAGCAACTGTGATGCAGGACAGGAGGATGATTGCATAGATAAATAATCACAAAGGTGATCTGTGTGCTCATGCTAAGTGCTAGAAGACAATTCCGGCATGTCTATATTTTTGGTTTGATGCGGGTTTTGCACCTGGCCCGGCCCACCCGATGTCCGAGATGAGTAGCCCGAGCCCGGCCCGGGCCCGAGATGGGAAGACGTCCGCATACCCGGTGCCCGGCCCGCGGGCCGGGCCGGG
This sequence comes from Rhipicephalus appendiculatus, assembly GCA_030522465.1. Taxonomy (NCBI): domain Eukaryota; kingdom Metazoa; phylum Arthropoda; class Arachnida; order Ixodida; family Ixodidae; genus Rhipicephalus; species Rhipicephalus appendiculatus. The sequence continues at coordinate 295,891 of JALIZH010017967.1, forward strand.
CTCGGGCTTTCGGGCTACCCGGAGCCCGTGCACACCTAGTGCCATGTACAGGAGGTTGCGTTGACATTGGAGCATTGAAGAAAAGCACTTTCATGAAGTGAAAGCTCCCCGATCAGAGTAAAGGGGTAGTATTGTCACATGCGAAAAGAAGGTCCTCGGGCAAGAAATACCACGCAGGCAGCGAGACTGACGCAGGTCTCTCAATATGGCCAGGCAGAATCCAAAAAGACTGAGCGAGAGTGCCTGCTGTCAACGTTTATAGAACCTGTTCAGTTTGAAAACTCGGCGGTGTTGCGCGGCGCGGCCGCAGCGGCGGCTGGAAGTGGCGCTGTTGTCGCAACAGGCTTCAGCCAGTCCAGCAATGTGCGCCGGATCGAGTGTGTGTTTGTCTGCGGTTGCGCTGTGTCCGCGTGTTGTAGCACGTAGACTGAAGAGATTTTGCGTGCTGTTGTGCTCGATGTAGCGTGGATGTTTGTTGGTCTGCAGTGCCGACTTTTGTGCATGGATTCACAAGCGGCTATAGGACTTCCGAGACGCTTCTGGGCTCCACGTAATTCGGCTCTGTGTGCAGCGTGGGATCGCCCTATTCCCCGTCTTGACAAAAGCCTGTCGGACAAATTGCCAGTTTCCGATGTGCATTTTCATGCCGAGGACATCTTGGAAACGTACAGCCACGTTGTCGACGGGAAAAAAGTCGAAATCGCTTGCGGTAATGAAGTGGAGTCTTGTTCAGGGAAGAGTGCCTGAAGTTTTTCCTAGCCTCCCGTCGTATTTTGCGAAGCCGCCAGCAGCAACAACAACAACAACAAAAAAGAAAAGATTCCAGATATAGAGAAGAAGGTCGAAGAAAAATGTTTAAAGCGTGTTAAATCACCCTGCGTGACTGAAAACTGTGCGGATATCTTAAACTTCACTTTGGCAGGCGGTGCGCTCAGTTTGAATGGTATTGAAAGTGTTCGTTGGCCGTCTGCGAGTTGGCGCAGCATTGACAGCTACGATGAAAACGGCAGTTTTGTGGCCTTTTATGCTATAAATGCTGAAGAGCGCACACTAGTCATTGAAAAATGCATCGTCCTCGCTGAACATATGTCAGTGAGCGTTAGTGCACTGCATGGGTTTGTTGCAAAGACATTTAAATCTGGCACTATCACAGCGCTTTCACACCTGGCAGAACTGCTCGCGCGTGTTGACGCACTGAATGTGGGCCCAGGCTGCGAAAGAGTATGCGCAGGGGCGCTACTATATGAAGGAGGAAACAGCTCCTGTAAAGTATTAACCCAGAATATAAACTGCATACTTTGTTCGAAGCTGAACCGCTCGAGCTTTATTGGCTCCTTTCCGCAACTTTCGCAGATGAGCCAGCGAAAAATTCCGGCACCGACTCGGTTTGATAGCTATCGAAGTGACACATGTCGTGACACATGAATAACTTGCGAGGGTTAATTTCTGCAAATGCGCCGTGCCATATAGTCGATCTGCATGACAATCTTAAGGGATGTTTGCTAATCTTCTTGACGTTTCTATAGGGCACTTAAAACAAACTATAATGGGTTATGCGAAGGATGTGAGCACAACCCACTGCACAACTCGCGCGGCTCCGACGAAATTCTGTAGTTACGTATTTTAACAGGACCTACCAGAACCTTTGCAGTATTCCCCTTTAGCTGAAATAGTTTGTCAAAGCTGCTCGCTTAGTAATTGAAAAGTGGACTTAGACAGTGAGCAACACTAATGCCTGTCGCGCTGAACTTGATGAGAGCCGCAGCGTCCGCCGAGCACTGGGTGCCTGCTATAGTTCGCGCAACATTGAACATCATCTAACGCGCTTTAAAACATTCTTGCTAATGGATTAAACCTTCACGATTGCCTAAAGAGAAAAACTTGTCGTTCTCGTCGTTGCGTTATCAAGCAATTCAATATTTAAGCTGACAGCAGCTGCACGCGCGACGCTCCGCCCGCGCTTCGTCGTCTGCTACGTAGAGCCTGTTGCTGCAGTAGCGCCACCTGGACCGGAAGTCGGTTATGCGCCGCTTTCAGAGTATGGCGGAGGCGGAGAGTTTGGCAACTGAACAGGTTCTATAAACGTTGCCTGCTGTCCCAAACGACATCTTTGTTTTTGTTGGATGCGGGCTTGTGCTCGCCGCAGTTCGTGACCAGGTGGCATTATTAGGCGAGTGTTAACCTGTTCTGCAGCAACTTAGCCTTGTTTCATTTACCACTTTACAAAAATAAGTCTTTCAGGCCTGTTTTCATGATTGTGCTGTATGTACTTGCACCTTTCGTCACCTGTGCGTCTGTCTCCTTTTCTTCACTTATCTCTCAGTTGGTGAGGCGGATGTGGAGGATGCTGTGCTTCATGACGATTTTGAAGACAAACTGAAGGAAGCGATTGAAGGAACATCTCAGAAAAGGTACGCTTGCACCTGTTCCCCTCAGTCACTTGTGCGAAATGAATTAACCCCTTTCTCTCCACTCATCATTACAGTGCCAAAGGACGCCTCTCATGCCTGGAAGCCATTCGCAAAGCTCTGTCCAACAGATACCTGTACGACTTTCTCATTGAACGGTCAGTATTCTCTCTTGAAAAAATTTTTTTATTGTCATTGAAATGTTAGTGGATCCAACAGTAATCTTGCGGCTAACCTTTTGAATTTTTTATCCGCATGCGGTGGTATCTTTTGTGCTGTTTTTGCGTACCCAGCGTTAAAGTCCTTAGTTCTACTGCTTCGGTTGCCCCATTTGGCTCAGGCACCGAAAACAAAATAATCATGTGGCCAGTGATGGGACTGAACTTTCATCATCTACAGCCCTTTGCTCTCAACCTAATTTGGGGCAATTTGTGCATTGGTTGCGTTGGGAAGTACATACAAAAGCACATGCGTGTGCATCGCTTTCCTGTAAAGCTACAGATGTAGGACTGAAGTGTTCATATAAGACCAATCTACCTTGTCTTTCGTGTCAGAACCTTTCTTCGCATGCCATGCACCTCAGCTTACCGGACCCGCCTCTCAGCAGATGTCAAGTGGCGCTTTGGCCATTGTGATGTCACCGTGTCCGTGTCTTTCTGCCTGCATTCGCATCGACTGTCGTTTGTGCATTTTGTGCGTTTTGTGCGTAGAGTGTCGTTTTATGTGCTTCTGAACTGTGCCGAGCACAAATGTAGACCTTGCACGAAATTGCAACTTGCATGGGTGAGAGTAAGCACAGCTGTTTGCTTCACATTTGGTTGTGTAATATTTAATCAAACGCTTCATTAAAGCTTTTCACTCCACCCTCCGCGATAGTTAAGCAGTTGAGGCGACGCTTGTAAGCTCAAGGGCACGGGTTTGATTCCCAGCCACGGTGGCCTCATTTCGATGGGGCTAATTCAAAACACACGTATATTCAGATTTAGCTGCACATTAAAGTGATCGAAATTAATAGAGTTCCCCCCATTACGGCAGGCCTCATAACGGTACAGTAGACTGTCATTGAAGAGTACATAAAGAGAACAGGAAAATATGCTTGATTTAACAGGAGTTCCGTTTACTGAGTTTGTAAATGGAACTTGACCACACTCGGCCACACTTGTTGAACCTGCATAATATTTTTACACTCTGCAAGTCTGACACTCTCTTGGATGCAGGCCAACAACTGTTTGCGACTTCGTGGAACGTGGCCTGCGTAAAGGTCGAGGAGAGGAGCAGGGTGTGTCGGCTACCCTGGCGGCACTGGCCTGTGTTCACTACGGGGCCGGCGAGGAGGCGGCTAGCCTGTTTCAGACGTTGCTTCAGCCGTTGACCACTCTGCTCCTGGACACAGCGCAGCCTCCGTCGGTGCGAGCAAAGGTGTGTATCACGTCGCTCGAAAGAGACCCTAAAGCCGAACACTGAATGAGGCTGGCCTTGTTAACGTTCGTTTTTATGCCAAGAGCTGGAGTAATTGTAGAGAAAGCTTTTTTTTTTTTTTTTTTACTGAAGGGAACGAGGCAAAGGGGAATTGATCAAGGGGCCTCACCAATGCAACCGTAGAAACAAAGCAATGCATATATGGCATCATTTGTAGTTTTAAATTTAATCGTAGCAATTATGAAATAAAGGGAAACGAAAGTGTATGAAAAGACCACTTTCTGCCAGGGGAGAGTTGTACTTGTAGCACGACTTGCAGTGGGCCGCATGCACGTTGCTAAGGTTACGGGCCTAGCTCCTATCGGTGGCGAGTTCTTTTTTTTTCTCCCATTTTCATGTCCCTTTGTCTGTTAACTACTAAGCTTCATTTAAAATCTACAAATAATGCCACAATTCTACAATAATGCCAAATTTGGATTGAACAATGTAAAATTAGTTTAAAGAGTGGCTAATTTCTGAAGCACAGATCTAAAAGGGCAACACACTTACCAAACGGAACTCCTCTTTTCCGATATTTATGAAAGTTTTGGGATGCATAACACCGCAGGCTTGGGAGTTGTTAGGAATTCAAAGCATTCTTTGTGCCCATGTGGCATAGTTATTATAGTCCCATCAGACCAACCGGATCCTGACTTCCCTCCTTTTTATCGCCTTTCTTTCAGTGTGCTACAGCCCTCGGCCTATGCTGCTTTGTGGCAGAGTCGGACAACTATCCAGTGAGTGGGCATTGATCTTTTCCATAATGACTTGGCAAAATGCCATTCTTTGGCTTAGTGCAGTTATTCTTGAGGGTGAGAAAGCCATGTATAGCATGAAGCAGAGATGTAACTGGTGGACTCTTGGTGCTTCGTTCACTTGCGATTGGCAGAGTCTGCGCGACCGGTGCGACGCGTGACTCGTTCACACCGGTAGGTATGATCCTCGTCGTCATGCCGAGGTACTATGCCGTTCCTGTTTGCTTGTGCCGCTGCCGTCTCTTAAAATAAGCAGACATCCAGTTTCAGTGCATCCGATTGGTTCACAAGCTTTGCGACTGCTGTCACATGACAGACATCAAGCAAGCAAGAAACTGACCCAGAAGATTACTTCTCAACCAAAGCAACCATTTGTTGCGACAGTTAAACCTTCTTACAGCAATACATAAATGCCTTGAAAATGTTATTGTGATAACTATGTATTGATTATTATAACCGGTTACGGGGGAAAAAGACATACAAAAGAGTGCAGCAGTGGCAGGTGGCTGCCAAAGCTGTCATTACTGTTATGCAAATTTGGCTGGTGCCCCCCCTCCCCCCCCCTACTTCCGACTGTGCCTTGTGCTGGCTCATTTAATACGAAAAGTGGCCCTCGCTATTATTAGTGAAGTATATTCAAGCAACAAACCTGTTGACTTCTCTCACCTGCAGCAGGTGTCGAACAATCTTTCTGAAATGTAGAGCACACTGCTATCTTAATTGGCTCTCCAACCTTCTCACCCACTGCAGATTAGCTGCAAGATAAAACACTTGTTGCACTATCTCCCATCTTAGCGTGTTGTCGCTGGCGCCCCCCCTCCCTCGAAGCCATGCTTTCGTCTCTCCTCTGCCCCAACGTTCACTATGCTGCATTTGGTAAGACAGCACGCGTAACCGGCATTCTTCTGGGCTCACCAGCACTCAATTTCCCTAGCTCACGGGACGCTGGAGGGTCTTTCACAAAGAATGTTGAACCCACAGTCCATGCGTATTCAGAAGGCAAGTCAGAGTGGAAATGCAGAGAAGGCTCGAAAACCGAACTATTCTGTGAACGCATAGTATTCGCATGGGGTCTGCAACTCGCATTGTTGGTTTCTTTTCCACCAGTTTCTTTCCTCATGCCACTCAGTAGTCAAATTTAATTGTTATAGCAGATAATGCGGCTCTTGAACATTGCAGTAAGCGCTTTATTTCACCATAGAAGGCATATAAAACTTTTCCCTGTAAAGAAGCTGCTCATAGTTATATTCAACATATTAAGACTAGTATCATTACTGGTGAGTGCGACTGTATCTGCTACGATGAGAGTCCCCGGTGTGAATGAACCCTCAGAGCAGTGGAGTGCTTGTCAAGGGCAGATAAATGCAGTCGTGGACAGCATATTAAGTGGCGTGATAAAAGTGCTGTTATCTGGAAACTTGGGAGAGGGTCAGTTGACACAAGATGGGCAACTTGAGATAGCTCGTTGCGGCAGCAGATGTGATGAGGCTGCTGCTTCTGCTGATAGTGACAGTGATGTTGATGGAGCAATGGTGCTACTGTGAGTCTCTTTCGTGCATTTCATCGAGAGCAACTGCACCTAGGGGCCGAGATAAAAATGTTGCAGCATCCTGCAGTGGAGCACGGCTCAGATAGGGGAGATCAGGATGCGACTTTAGGCAACTTATACACAATGCTCAGCCTTTTTGTTATAATGTGTGTGTGTGTGACTTGTGAAACAAGTGTGCATTGTTTATTGCATTAAACATGATAGCTTAACTTTCCTTTGATAGTGATCACAGCAGACACTTCAACTGCAATAGCTATATTGATTTGTTTGGCCCACAACCATAACATATTGCCACGCGCTATTCTTATTTTCACTTTTGTTGTATTCGGTTTTCGCCCAAAAAGACCGCCAGCAAAGCTCAACTCAAATGATTTGTGCGTTGGATGTGGCATCCCATAGTTTCCTGCTTGAATAGCGTCAGTTACATAATTTTGATCACATTCAGGATCAAGAAGGTAAAACTTTACACGTCAGAAGGAAACATATTTGCTAGGACTTGATGTACATTCTGCCCTATAGATGGCCTTGTTAGTACCCATGAATTTCAGCACACGACTTGGGCACTTCAGCGTTTGAAAAATGTTACATATGTTGACTGGGCTCTACTTGTGCCAGATATTCAGATTTGCCAGTTAGCTCTGGGTGTTCTTTCTCCAACAATAAGGTGCAACTTTTCATCTTCGGTGAACATAAATTTGTCCAGCTGACTAGGTGACTGATTGAATGATCTGTTGATATAAATATGAAGCATTTACCTATTACCTTTTAAAGTTTGGCTGAACCGATTGATCGATTGATTGATTGATTGCTGCACCTACATGGTGACATGCAGTAGCCGCAGAGCAGATAACAGTGTGGTACAATGGGTAATCTTTGAAAATTTGACCGAAATGACTGATTGACTGATTGATTTCTGCGGCAACGCAATCGTGTGCAGGAGGTGCAGAGGTGCATGGAATCCCTGTGGCAGGCACTGTCAGGGGCCAAACCATCGACTGGCAACAGCCCCTGCCACTGTGGTGCACAGTGCCGCACTCCTTGCTTGGGGTCTCCTGCTCACCGTGGCACCTCTGGACAGACTGTTGGCACAGGCCAAGAGGTAAGGGCAGCAGTAGCTAAACCTACAGCACTCGTCCTGCAGTAGTCTCAGCCTAATCATAAGCCATTGCTCAGGGTTTCTACGGACCTGGAAAACCTGAATTATCAGGGAATTTGGACATGTCCGGAAAAGTCGGGGAATTGTCAAGGAATTTTTGAAAGACCTGGCTGGGTTTTGGAAACTGACTGATGGCAGTCTGTGCGACCATAATGAAAACAATTGTTACCTTTGATCAAAGCTTATAAAGTCACAACTTTTGCTGCAGCTATAGCAAACAGCTAAGCAAAAGCACAAGAGAAAGGACAGTGCACAACTGTTTCTCAGATCACATAGCATATCTCAAAGCCCAAGTATGACGTTACTCACGCCGATAAATTTAAGCTTGTTTGTCTTGGCCATGACCTCTGATCGGCTTGAAGGCATTCTGGTTTGGCTAGAAGCACTATGAATCGGGTCAGGCCAAGCTCATTCAGTGGCAACACAACGGCAGACATCCTCAGTTCTGCACTCAGTTTATGCGACTGCCCTGTCTCTCTCTTTTTTTACCATTCTAGGGCTTGTTTCCAGTACAGACAGTCAGTTTTATAAGCAGGCTTACGAGTCGGGGGGAATATGCTTACAATCATCATGGAAAATTGGCATAATTCAGGGACTTCGGAAAAATTAAATTGGTAGATACCCTGTTGCTGTCTCAGAGGAAGGAAGGAACTGGCGAAAGGCATAGTCTGCAGCCCGATGCAATCCTTCTGTGACTGCAATTTCAAACGAACCAGTTCGCCATTGCTTCTTTTCAGTTTTTCTCTTTGTTTCGAACACTGTCTGTGCCAAGGTCCCCCCAAAGAGTGTTTGGTGAGTGAGTATCTTCAGAAGTCATTGAGGAAAAGAGAGGAATCGCTAACACAATGGATTGTTAGAATGTGTGGCCCCTGAACGTAAGCCTATTTCAATCTAGAGCCCTGGCCCAGTTGGTGCTTTCCATATATGTGCCGTTGAACGACGCACACGAGACAAGAAAAGCAATCGTGTAGACTCGGGTGGTACTCGTGTCGTACGCACCCTTGCAGCGAGTGGTATTCTCTGCACCAGGAGTATTCATCAAAACTGGACAGGTTGGCATCAACAGACAATAGCATTCTCTTAGAACAGGGCCAAGTGCACTGTCCTTGCAAATTCACTGGTTACGTCAGATCCCGCAGAAGTGGCCTTGTCTCCCTGAAAGTGAACGATGATCCAAGGATACCATTCCTAGTCGTTACGTCCACGACATGATGCGAACAGTGCAAGTTTTGTGATTGCTTTGAGCTTTTGCCCTTAGTTACAGTCTCAGTATGTCACTGGGAAACACTGTTGCCCTAAGACGTCTATGCATCTGGATGCTCATTGTACAGCACTGTGGAATGAACTGTATTGTTCAGGTTAAGTTTGTAGTGCCTCACAACTTTCATTAGCGTTGTAGGTGTGACTACAAAAAAATAAAAGAAAAATAAAGCACCTGCGAGTGCAAAGAAATCTCTCTAAGATGTGTTGGTCACATGCACATTTATATGCATCGTTTTCCTATAATGGATGCTCTCTTGATCATGGGCTTGTCAGTGATCAGCTGTTTCTGTTCCGGCAATCTGACATTTTAACGAGGTTATAGAGGTAACCATGTCATTTGATGTTGCCACATTTCATTGTTGCCTGTATTTGAATGCATGACCATTGTTGTTGCCTGTGACAACCGTAGTGTTGCACCACTAAACACGTGGATGACAGTACTATTCCCAGCGTAGAGGAAGGAAAGAGTTAGGAGGGAGCATTGCGCAATGTGATAAAAAGAAGGAAAATGCACACGCCAAGCCTCGCTTGCCCCCATTTTCTGATAGTGAAGAGCTTCTGAATTCTTCCCTGAAAACAAATTGCTTCTAGCAACACTGCAAAATAATGTTGCAGCTGAGCTTGTTCAATTATTGCATAAGTTATTTTGTGCGCTTAATTGATTTCTTCTTTCACTCTCCCCTCATTTGCCGTGGAGATGTCGAGTGGGCTTGCTTGTGAACTTTGTTGTGCAGCAACATGGGCCGCCTTCAAGAACTGTTGGAGAGCTCGGATCTGGACTTGCGCATTGCGGCCGGCGAAGTCATTGCCATCATCTATGAAGTGGCCAGGGATTATGACGATGTAGGTTTCTCCACACCATGATCTTCTCATTCTTCTTCTTCTTCTTCTTTTTTTTTTTTTTTTTTGCATGAAATGTTTATAACTTTCTCCTTCAGCAGAAGAGTGGAACTCTGCCTCCTCTGGTTTGAGCAAATAGAAATGACTTGCTTTACTAACCACTGTGCCAAATTTGTTGAAACGGCATTTCTGCTCCGGTGGAAGGCTTTCACAGATTTTACTTTGTCATGTGCTAAACATGGCTGCGCAGTTGCATTTTGTGGGTGCTTTTACGCTTTATTTGATCAAAGTTTGCTTTTGTGGTGCGTTTGGTCCCGATTTCTTTTGTCTTGTTAGAATCTCGCTTCTTTTTAATGTTGTACTGTTTATTCCTTCTTTTGCTCTATTTTTTTCTTACTAGAATTTTGAGGAACCATCGGATGCCCTGTGCAACCAACTCCGGCAGCTTGCCACCGACAGCCAAAAGTTCAGAGCAAAGAAAGAGCGTCGTCAACAACGCTCCACTTTCCGCGATGTCTACCGGGCAGTCCATGTGAGTCATTTGTGCCGTGTCTCTGGCTACATTTTATTTCAGTTCCAAAGCCTTGCAAGAGCTTTAGTTGGAACAGAAGATATCAGGACACTTAGCAGATTCATTTTGAAAAGGTGTTGGGACCATTTCAGTTACGGTTTGTGAGGTATACAAGTCGTACGTCAGTGTAAAGAGGAAGATTGCGTAGATCTGAAGATTATTCATGTTAAAATAGTTTCACTCTATTGGGTACGTGTTGGTCACACAACATTAATCATCATCTAGCTTGTTTGCGTTTCCTTTCTTGAAAATTTTCGTATCAAGAATGCTTTCTTTCCTTTCCTATCAAGAATGCTATATCACGCACACGATAGTGCACGATGTATGAATGTGTCGTTTAGCAAGCCTGTGTAATTAACATTGCATAGTACTACAGGCCACTACAATGAGTTGCATCTCTTGTCCCTCACAATTTCAGGAAGGGTCCTCACCGGACATCAGCGTGAAATTTGGCCGCGAAGTCCTCGAGCTGGACACCTGGAGCCGCAAGCTGCAGTACGATGCCTTCTGCCAACTGCTGGGATCGGGCATGAACCTCCACCTAGCTGTGAGTGGGCTTATTTGCTGTCTTAAGTATATCTTTTGTTCGTGTGTGTGCGGGCATAGCTGTAACCGTCTTGCCAATTTTAAGAATCTGGGCTCGTTATGTGATACAGCATAGACCGCTTATAACGTAAGTCGCCGGAGTCGCGAATATCCGCACTATAAGCGGTACCGCACTATAACCAAAACAACATTTTTGAAAGGCTGCGCGTGTGCAAAACAGGACCAAGAGACAGCCGCGCGATTCCGACTATCGGGGCATGAGACTGGGACGTAAGTTTGCATCCGCTTAAGTTTGAAAATGTTGAACGGTTAGCGTCCGCGGACCTGCGGTGCCGACATAACAAACGCGCGCAAAAAAAAAAAAAAAAAAAAAAAAAAAAAAAAAAAAAAAAAAAAAAGCGCCGTAACGGAAAGACGCCAACTAACTTTTCGGATCTCCTCAGTTATGCGGAGTTCGCCGCGATACCACAATGCACAGAAACTATACGTCAAACGGCAGTTGAAGTTTCCGCACGCTTTCGATTTTCCGGGCGCGTGCGCGATGTCGAAAACAGTGGCGACCACGAACCGCCACACGAGTGTTACACACACAGGCCCTCATTTCCGTCGAAGATGTAAGGCACCCCTTCTAAATGCAACAAGTGCGAAATGTTCCGTTGACTCGGCACCAAACCGCAACTTTGCTAGTCCGCGGCCACCACCGACGAGGCAGCTAGCGTTCGTTAGGCCTAGCGCGTGCGTTGCAACGTGACATGCTGTCGCGAGACGCTTGCCCAAGAAGCGCGGAGATCGGGCGTAGAAGAGATCGCACTCACGAGCTAAACCGAGGGAAGCACCGCGTGTACTGCCCTCGGTTTAGCTCGTGAGTGCGCAATTATTTTCCTGCATAGAACGAACCAACTAGCCCCTCAAGACGTCCTGATCAACGAAGTTTCAGTTCGCGGTCGGGAGAACATGCAGTCGCCGCAACTATCCTGAAAAAAGTCTTCCAAGCTTGTAAGTCCGCCTTTTGGTCTTCGAAGGCGAAAGCTCGATCGCGTCTCAAAGCATTGTCACTAGCGCGGTTTTCGAATTCGCACGCGCGAAATCTGCGCTCTACGACGACGCAAACAGCGGTGGACGCGGGTGCCCGTTCGTGGCGGGGCGCGCATGACAGGCGGCCGAAGCAAAAGCGGCAAAGGCTTCCCGGTCGCGCACCCAACCAGTCCCCCCTCCTCACATCCCGCACCCGCGGAGGGCAGTGCACCCCCCCCCCCCCCCCCCAGTAATCCCCCCACCCCCTTCTTTCTCCGCCCTCGCGCCTCGGTCATTCTTTCCGCGTCCGCTCCTGTGCACCTGCGCCGATAACCGCGCTCGTCCCATCGCTTCTCGGAGGAGCGGCCGGCAACCGCATTATAACCGGTCTTTCATCTTGGGGGACTGCACAATAAGCGGTATGCGTATACATGGAGTCCTATGGGAGGGTAAATGGGAGTCAGAAAAAACCGCATTATAGCCGGTCCTGCACTGTAAGCGGTTACGTTGTAAATGGTCTGCGCTGTATTACAAATGGTGCTTTGTCTTGCGCAAAAATAGATATTGCAAAAAATTTAGCTCGTCACTCTCGGAACATTCCATTGGAAGTCTTCTGACAGTGAAAAGTTGTTAGAGGGTTTTGGCTTTGAGCTAGTTTACATAGTGAAGTTTCAGCTACAAGTTTTACAAAAAAGTGCTCACAACAGGCTTTATACAATACAAATGCTCTTCTCCATTTCTTTTTTTTTTTTTTACTCTATGGGGGGGTGGAGATGGGGGGAGGGGCTTTTGTATTTGGGGTACCTCTCTGATGTACAAGGATTTTCTTCATCTGACTTTCATTGTATGTCCTTTCTCGAAAATTATGCATTTGTAACTTTAATATTTATAATTCTATGTTATGCTGATAGCAGGAATGGCATTTGTGACCTAGAAGCTCCGGGTGCATGCAGTAACACAACGAAAGGCTTGTGAGATAGACTATTATATCTGTGGGACAGAAACTTGGCCCAAATACACTTTATTTTTTTTGCATTCAATGCTGGTGTGTTTGCGGGGTCTTACAAATTCTAAAGGTGTGTGTTTGTGCTTTTTTGTATGTATGCCTGTTCCTTCTCCTGCAACCTGTCTGATGCTGTGACTTTCATGCAGTGAACTTCGAAAGTACTGAATCTCCCGTTTATCGCATAGGGATCTTTCTATTAAGTGCAGTAGCGGGGCCAATGCGCCTATTTAAAGGCAATGTATAATTATGACTTGCGTCGTGCCACCATTAAGGCAAGCCTTGTACGGTTGCTTTTACATCTGCTAAATCTTCCTCTTTTTCTTCCTTTTAGGCCAACGAGCTCTTGAGGGACATTTTCGAATTGGGTCCTGTGATTGCGGCTGAAGATCCACATCATTTCCAAAAATAACAAAATTTGAGAGGGTAAGTGCTTCTGTTGTTTTTCTTTAATGCATTGTTACGATGTAGTGATTGTGAAACGCAATGTAATCTTACTCTCTTATTGTTGCTTGCTGCCAACTGCAAAAAAGCACTTGTACTGAAAGAGTTGCCATGTATACCTTAAGCGGCAACATTTGGAGACTTACTAGTAACGGCCGCTAATTGTGTTTCTTTTCTTATTAGTGACGAACTTTTCTAAAAATTGAATTGCTTGAGATAACCCTGTCATGTCACTATAACTATAGCCACTATAGGAAACGGGGAGTCTGAAAGAAATGTTTTTCGTTTCGTTTTTAGTTTCGTTCCTGCAAAAAAAAAAAAGTTCCATACCAAAAAAAATCTTTCTGTAACTGTTTTTATTTGGATGCGAACATATTAAATTAAAGTAAGGATAAAAGCATAGTGTTTGTTTTTCTTCTTCAGTTGATTATGAATTCTCCAAGTGGAATGAATGCTTTGCTTCAAGGGAGCAAACATGATCTCAGAAAAAGAATGCCGTCAAGTGATATGCGATACCGCTTGTCTTATTTGTAGTTGGCACGACAAGGACTCCAATTGCCACTCTTTTCGTCTTTCGCAAAATGCAACACATCTTTACTCTGGAATCCTTGCACGAGATACGCGCTAATACCCTGACATATGCATTAATGCTCGCATTGCATGACCTCGTTTGTTCCGGATTTCCCAACTTTTCCCTTGAACCGAAAACCAATGAGAAATATTTCGGTTTCACTCCGGAACGAAATAACAAATGCAGTCAACTGCCGATTTTTCGGACTCCCTAGGGTCCGCGAAATTGTCCGAAAAATCGAGCAGTCCGAAAAAACAAATTCATGCTTTTTAATTCTGCTCAAGTGGTCAAATCGCCACCCATGCCCGAAATAGCTTCAGTGGCTCCCAGCACACTTATCGGGCATTTTGGTGAGCTCCCAGGCTCTTGTGTATACATTTGGTACGTGCCGCGTACCCCTGTTAACTATTGTGCCGATACCAGCAAAGCGCGGATTAAGTTACGGCTCTCTCGCATGGGGTGTTTGGGAACGATGACGCGAAACACAAAGGCTGTGGCGGAAGAGCGGACCGTCCGACTTTCCCCGATTCGTGTGCGCACGTAAACGATGCGCTACTGAACGAAAATCACTGCCGTGTGCAGCCGATCGTTCCTAGTTGTGTGCAGCACGTCGCCAACTACGCAGACTCCGTCACTGCCGGGGCGCTTGCTAGCTGTAGTGTACGCACGCGTTTGCCGTGAAGGTGTTCATTATGCCCACTCAGTTCCTGACCGCACACGGGCGCGGCGATGCGGCTTTCGTTCCTCAAAGCAACGCGTCTGCGCGGATCCAGCATTCTCGCACAAAGAGGCAACACGAAAGGCGGTGCGGCGCGTTCGGGTTGTCGCCCATTAAAAGCGTGCAGTATGCTTACAACTGCGCTGGACCTCATGCACTACCGAGCAGTTAGCTGAAGATGCTTATAATAAAGAATTGTCAGCGATTAAGTCGTACTGGCGAGTTTGCCACCTGCCGCCATCACGCCTCCATGCATTCCCAGTGTTTATCCGTAAAGACATCGCCGCACTGCGCCGTGATAGCAACCCCTTCGTATTTTTGATCTGCTTCACCCCATAACACCTAAGCATTGCGGCAAAGCCGACTTTCGGACACTGCTACGGCCGCAAACAGATCGACTCGCGAAAGCGCTGGTTCAAACCTGCGAGACGATAGATGTGGCATAGGTTGGGGCTTTAAATAATGCCGTTTCCGACCAGAAATTTGGGCAAAAAGTCCGAAAAATCGGACGCCGAAGAGTTTCCGCGTCCGAAATTTCAGACGTTCTTATACATGGACGTCTATGGGGCTTGTGACGGTGCGGCGAAAGCGTCCGAATTTTCAAGCATGTCCGAAAAATCGGCAGTTGACTGTAATGTTTCGCTTACGTTTTTCGTTCAGACGCACCGATAGGAAATGTTGGCTCTGATGTACGAGCCACTGTTGTGCCGTTATGACACAAACTCAATGTGATCGAAACGAAAGTATGCACATTACTTAGCCCTGAATCGACATGTTTCATTCCATGATCATTGTAAAAGTGATCATTCTACAATCGTGAACAACGTGAAAGTGAACACTAAAATGACCTTTCAGGAGGTCAGAGTCACTAAACGCAGTTGGTAAGTATGCACGTCTTCATCACGCTAAATGTTTGAATGGAAAGGTACCTCTTGCAGTTCAATACGTCAAATTTGTACCCTCACATCTTGAGTAATCGTTGCTTTAAATGTGATTGCGGTGCTCCATTTCATATCACACATGACTGTACATTAACACGTCCAGCATCGCGAAACTGAAAGTCCTCTTTTCTGTATCATTTTCCCTGCAGCACATGGTGAACCTTGCAAGCTGTCGCGCCCGCACGAAGACCCGCAACAGGCTGCGTGACAAGAGGGCAGATGTGTATGCCTGACGGCAGCTACGGATGTCAAGAGAGCGACCCCTTCCTTCCTGGCAGCGTCACAAAATTTTTCTCTTCCTGTGGGAGATATGACGACCCGCTTATCGGGGCACTTTGGAAATCGGTCTCCAGTGCATGGTCCCCCCCCTTCCTTCTCCACGGCGCAGTTCGGCTTGCCGGTCCATCGCAGAACTTCCGATCATAGCGGTCATCGCTTTCCCATCCTGCGACCCTCTCCGAACCACCATCGGCGCTCGCATGCTTTCATTCTTGCATTCCCGGGAAACAGGCTCGGCGTCGCGAATCGAGAGAGCCAGCGTTAAAAGCCACCACGTGCGTTGTTAGAAGAAAAAAAAAAACGAGGCTGTAGCGTGTAAGCGAGTCAAGGTCAAATACTAATTCTGGTCCGAGTATCCAACTGTCACTCGTTGTGTTACAAGGCTTTCTTTTGCATGTATTTAACTATATATACCAACTGCTGATACAGTTCTTTGTTATAGTATGTACATTGAGTTTAGAGTCCCCGATTCCGTATCGATTCGCTCGGCTACAACGGAGCGCAAGTGCTTTTAGCAGCAGATGCGGAGGTTGAAGACAAGCTGTTAAACGTGCTGTCGTGGTTTTTCCAGAGCGGTAGCCACTAGGGCATCGGGAGGTGCAGCAAAACTGGCCTGGCGGGAGTGCGGTCAGTGGATCTGTGATAATTGTTTCGGTGACGTGGAGTTGTAAACTCGACAGGGCACTGCCACGAATAGGTGCACGTCACGTGCGCTTTGGTAAAAAAAAAGGAGTTTGTTGTCTGTACAGAAAAATGGATGTACTAGCTTGCTTGTTGGGTGCAGTTCTCCGTGCATATGCGCGAGCGCCAAAGTTCTTTTTGGAATGCGGAAGTTTGCGAAACGGTTCCGGCGGACTAGATTTTTTTAACAGCCGGAGTAATTGAAGACGAGACAAGACACGTCGCTAAACTGTCGACTTGTTGCCCAGTGTTGGCTTTGCGGAGATGCGTGCAGAACCGTTTTCAATTCTAGCATTGGTCTGTCTGTTCGTCGTAATGAATTTCAGTGATTTTTTCTTGATCCAATGCCCTGAAAAAGTCTCCTAGTTCAGGGTGCAGCAGCAGAGACCCTGCATTGTATAGCCCGCTTGATAAACAACGGCCTTTTTGTTTGTTGATGTTTTTTGCCAATTCAGACCATTTGTTTGTCGCTCAGCAACCCAGAATGATTTTGTTTTGGGTTATGCGCGATAGTCAGGCATTTTCAAAATTGTGTTCCATGCCGGTGGCAAATGTTCGTATCAAAAAGTATGCGGCTGTTCATTTTTAGGGCACCAATGGTACATGTTGACAGCGCGACGTGCGTAGCGAAAGTTTTCCAACACATATCGCCGGGCCAGAAAATTCAAAGCTGCTTTCACGAGCTCGAAGAGGTGACCATGTGACTCACAATCGATAGGCATTGAATTGCGCAAATAGAAAATGTCGCGTGTGCTCTGGCTTGTAGATTGACCTTCGGGACTTTCAGAGAGCGGACACATTCTTATACTATGGTGTGTAGATATCTTTTTTTTTTTATTTGTTAGTACGCATCTAGTCTTCTGGAAAGTCGTCTGTTTTGACAGTAAAAAAACTGCAGTTCTATGCAAGGCGTTTGCATCTTTCCAACCTAAAAAAAAAAAAAAAAGACTAAAAAGACCATTCTGGGAGCAACGAATGTACAGTCGTGTAAAAAAAATAATACGAACAAAGGGCAGCTCAAACGTTTAGGTCTGCAGGTGCATTTTATATCGAAGCACATACACTTAGTTTTTTAAGTATAAATTTTTGGCGACTACTATACGATAACCGTGTTCCTACGAAAACTGGGATGTAGACAACGGTCGTAGATTGTGTAGGCCTAAACTGGATAGAGCTGTTTGTGCACACTGCACGCAAATTATTTTTTGACTATGACTGTGCACGAAATTTCCTTTATTAGCATCGACGTAGCCTCAGAGCATTGGCAGATTGTTTTGCGATATGTACTTCTGTGTGCCCTTTTTTTTATTTGCGGGGACTTGTATTTGTGTACAGTTTTTTTTGTTTTGAATGAGAAAGTTTGTTTTTCTTTTGCGTTGCTTTTATTTTTAAGATACCTTGTTGTCTACTATTACAGATGATGCTTTGTTTAAGAGGTTTTTAATGCTATTTTCATTCTTTTGTCTGCACAGGCAGCCAGCGAAATGCTCTAGCATCGCCTTGCTATGCAGATTTAATGTTGTACATGTTTGTGAAAAAAGACTTTGTCTATAATAAAATGCCTGGATGTTTCCATTGACCTGAATGATGTGCTGTCCATTTCTTTGACTCTGGCTTTGCTATTGATAGCAACTCTGAATTGCTGTTTTGAAAATGGGGCACGATCTTGAATCCATTCTAAAGTGGAACAAACTAATGCTTGGTCGCGTGCAATTGGTTTAGTTTCGCACTTACGTCAGCCAAGTTCGAGTCCTGTCCATTTGCATGCTGTGAAAACTTTAGTTTGTCTTCAGAATGTGTGCAAGATCGTGGCCATCACAGCTTAGTTTTCACTTGAAGAGTTTCCCTTTTAATTTTATAGGCTGCATAACGTGCCATCGAATACATTGTCAAAATGTCTGAAATTAAAAAAAGTTACAATAACCCACCTGTTTTGCCTCGTTAAGGGTGCGTGCTTGCCCAGAATTTCCGTGCAAAATCTCAGAAGCCAGACTTCACTATTGTAATCGATATCTTTGAGGAAGCAGTTAACTGCACCATAGAAGTTCGTCATGCAGCAGCTTCTGATTATCTGAAACTTTCAAAACCGCTACCACTTCTAATGGGTTTGGATGTACAGTCATAGGCGTGTGCAGGGTTCCCCTTCGGGGGGGGGGGGGGGCGAAGGTTCATTGCAGCACCCCCCCTTCCCTCTATGTCAATGTATGGGGCTGACTTTGCGCCCCCCCCCCCCCCCTCTTGGTGACTAGAGGGGGCGGCCGCCCCCCTGCCCCCCCATGTGCATGTCTGTGTGTACAGTAAAACTTCAATTCGAGCTTGGTTATTTAGAAATCCCACTTCATTCGAAGGATTGCAGTCCTGTATTTTGTACTGCGAGTTAGAGAGGATAATTTGAAGTGGTGAGCAGCATCAGCCTGATTCATTCCATTTTCGGTGGAGGCGATAACGCTCGAGGCTCGAGCACTTAAATTTAGGTGCACCAAGTGGTCAAAATTTCCGGAGCCCCCCCCCCCCCCCCCCACACACACACACACACACACACTATGGCGGCACTTATAATTGTATCGTGGTTTTGGCACCCCATTAATCATATTTATTATATTAGTCTGGTTCATTCGAAAACTTGGGTGCTGTGTGGCGATTCCAGATTTTGCCGTTAATTAGCAGACACAACAGCCCTTAGGAACCGAAAGACAATGCAACGTGGCGATGCTGATGAATATTAGGTGAAGCATCCTAACCTGGCTGCTGCCAGCGAAATAAAAAGTCTCGTGGTCAGCTGAAATGTGCGCCTGCGGTAAAGCAGACGTGCTTCACTGCAGCACAGCGATCACACGCGGGCAGCAAGTCGCATGCGTCTCGCAACGTAGTGCGTCACGATTCACGAATTCTTCCTGGGAAAATAAATGATAAAAGTACAGTCTGACCGAACTCGTAATGTACGCGAACCTTAGATTGGCGGTTGCTCCGGCAATTTGTGCGCTTGCGCTGCTGGCGGAGTGCTTGCCTGCAACACCTACTTCGAAAACTTGAATGGCCATGTTTTCACGCCTAAACACATCGCCAGTTCCGTCAAACTAGCCATTATTATTATTTTATTTTCCGAGAAATAGTGGGCGAACGGTCGTATTGTGACACGCTGAAGCTGCGACGAGCATGTTGCATGCTGCCCGCGTGTCACGACTGTGCTGCAGTGAAGCCCGTCTTTTCCGCAGCGCGCACTTCAGCTGACCTCGTTTGCTTTTTCTTTCTTTTTTCGCGCTGGCAGAAACGAGGCTGAGGTGCTTCACTTATGAATCACGGACATCGCCACGTGGCATTGCCGTACGGCTTTAAAGGGCTGCCGTTTCCCCAGATTTGCTGGGAAAACTTTTGGAGCCACCAACTAGCATACACAGCAAATTAGCACCTCTGATCACTTTCAGAAATTCAAAATTCCTTGCACCCCGCGTTTTTGTACGTTTCGTTAATTTGAAAACCCGCTTGGTTCGAAGATTTTTGACATTCCCAGCGACTTTAACAAGCTTTTACAGTATATTCACGCAGTATCATCTGAAGAGTGTACGAGTGTCATGCCTGGACATTTATAATGGCAACACTGTGCATAACGAGGGAAGGTGTTTCAGTCAGGGGGTGTGCGAATATTCGAAATTTCGAATATTTTTCGAATAGTGTTTGCCATTCGATTCGATACGCACTGGAGTTTTACTATTGGAATCTATTCGAACTTCCCAAAGTCAAATACAGTCAACGTCCGATTCAGTGACCCATTCAGATATTGAATACGCTTCACCTCATCACACTCTCGTATTGCGGCAAACCTCCCTTTCAGTCTCCGCTACGGGTCGTCAGATTGAAAGTGGCCCCTTCAGATTTTCAATACGCTTCACCTCATCACATCCTCGTATTGCGGCAAAGCTGCCTTTCAGGCTCTGCTACGCTCGGAAATTTATTGACTCGAGAAAACGCTGGTTCCAACATGGAGACGATAGATGAGGCAGAGCTGGTGCCTCAATTAATGGTGCTTTGGACCTGCAATTTGGGCGCAGGAGGTCTGAAAAATCGGACGCCGAAGATTTTTAGCATCCAAAATTTCAGATGTTCTTATATACCGACATCTACGAGGCAGATATGGAACTCCGGACTCGAAGGGGGTACACCTTTGTCCGCCACATCAGTTGGGCTTCCACAGAAGTTGAAAGAGGAGGAGAGGCTGAGGAAATAGCATCTTTGCCTTTCACGTGTAAAGTGTTCTTGGCAACACTTTGGTTGCACCAAATCATATGCATAAATAGTTTGGTCTCTGCACTGCCTCAGTCTTAATAAGAAAACTATGAAACGCCACCCCGCCAGCGCTTCATCAAACCTATCGAAAAGAAACACTTTCAAGTTGCCATCTCATAAGAATATGCTTAGGAATCCTCTCCAACTTTTTTTTTCTGCAATTTTGCTTCGAAGTATCCAAAAAATATCCTATATATATTCGAGAAATATTCGAAAAATATTAGATTCTCACTCACACTTAAATATTCGAATTCACTTCGCACCCAAAATTTTGCTATTCGCACAGCTCTAGTTTCAGTGTCGGAACATCTGCAGCTTTTTGAGCACTGCATACCCTCTCCTCTTGGCATTTTTTTTTGCAGATATCACCGTGATCACCACAACTAACCCTCAGTCTTTATGAAAGTAGAAAAACAGCTGAGATGCCGTTTTTAACTGGCAGTGCACAACACCTCTGGAAAATTATTTCCGACAACGCCACTGATGGTGAAGGTGCTTTTTAGCACAGCCTATCCAGTCAAAAGGGAAGTGCAAGGATGGCACCGGCCTAGGGTCGAAGAATGGAGTGGCTTATATCGGGAGATTGTGTGCTTCTTCCATCTGAAGTGTGCCACTAGGTTGATGTGTGGTGGCCGTTATGTAAACAATGAAATGCCAGGGAGCAAACACACAGGGCAGACTTGTACACAGGAGATTTCGTTTATTCCATTACATTCGAGGAAGGTGCACTCATAAAACAATGTAAATCGCACATGTGCGCATTTTTTTGCTTCGCGACATTAAACCAAAGGAACCTGAAATTGGTTTAACGTTGGAGAACATTGCATAAGTAGTCCTTTAAACGATACGCCAGGCACTTTTGTACGCACCCGATGGTTCTAGTGACACCGGGAAAATAAAGATGTGCAGTTATCTCCATTTAGAGAATAGAACTAAAGAACAGTACCAGTGAGAAGACCACACAGAGAACGCTATATTTTTACAAGTCATAATTCAGGTAAATGCGCACTCTCCGCAAATGCAGCAGAGTGCAATGTGCAAATGTTAAAAAAAAAAAAAAAAAAAAAAAAAAAAAAAAAAAGATAACCACACCCTTGCATTCAGCACACGATCTTAGCTGTTAAAATATCACATCACATACACACGCAACCACTTTCCAATGTTCACTTTGCAGCGTGCGCTCGCTGTATCCGAGAAGCACGGCCGTGGTTCAAGGAAAACGGAAAAGATTGAAAGTGCTCGCGCAATATTCGCCCGAGCAGCAGCAACATCGGCTCCAAAGATGAATTGCAAAATTCCTAGTTGTCTTTCTTGCTTGTGGGCTCTCCACCAGCGGCCTACAATAGAGAAGTCATACAAGGGAACAGTCATACACTACTTTGACAGTGACAGATAACGTATCTCAAATTTCACTATAGGTGGGATGAAAAAATTCCAAAGAAGGGTCACAGTCCCGTGACTACTGGTTAAGCTTGGAGGACTCCGTCAAAGTAAACACATACAAGACGCTTCATGGAATCGTATGCAACACAGGTCTTGCAGAATAAGGACGTGACATGCTTGCATGGCATGCTCTTGCTGGGTGTGGGACTTCCAAAATCAAATAATTTAACATGCCAGAGTAAGCAGAAGTGAGATTTGGGCTAGTTTTTTGGAATTCACACTCGACCATACTCAGATTAATAATAGAGTTTGAAGCCTGGTCGTCCTGTTCCTTCTCGTTTGGTCTTTTGCGCTACTTTTTCAAGTATGAAAGCTAGAGTGATTAACAGGTAGATTTAAACTGTGTACCCAGCAGGGCACTCTACCATACCTGTGCCTTTGAGTGCTCCTCGCACAGCCTGTCGTACTCCTTGCTCAAGTTCTCTGCTTGCAGCTTCAGGGCATCCCTGTCCTTGGTCAGGTGAGCCACTTCTGCAGAAGTGAAAACGGCAAGTTTCGATTCAGTGCACGGCACCGTAAAGGTGTACGTGGCAATGAGCTTGGAAGCAGCCAGTGTCCGAGAGCGTGCCAGTAAAGAGAGGAAAAAGAATATAGTGCGCAGTGAGTCACCTTTGTGAGCCTTTTCTCAAGCTCGGTCTTCAGTTCTCTGATGTCCCTCTCCAAGGTTTCGGTCTTGCTGTTGCCCTCGTTCTGCTTCGTGTTGTCGCTCTTCTGCAGTGAAGAAGCACAAGAAAGGATAAAAGGTCAAACATGTGGTGTCAGAACTGCAATTTCACGTTTCGGGCAAGCAGTCACCACGTCCAGGGGTTCAAACTGCATTCAACCCCACCTAGCCTCCTCCCCCCCCCCCCTTTTTTTTTTGGATATTTAACATCAAAAGCTTAAGGAAGTGAGAAAGTGTGAATCCCGAGAAAAAGCAGTTTCTCTAGATCCTATAAGTTTCTCACCCACATGCACATACTAGCATGTTTCCCAGAGCACTAAAAGACTGAAATGGCCTTTCCCACATCACCACTATCACCTGCCCAGCAAGCTCCATGCATAGCATATCAATCTAAAACTTCACATCGACCATTGTCACAACAACATTGTTTTGCGAATAAACCCACCCCTTACGTAATACACCTTCAGGGTGTCTCCAAGGAAACACAGATGAAATGGCACGGAACTCCCTGTGTAGAAGGGTCGTCACCTGTTCAAATACTGCCAAGTGCCCCACAAAGCCAGAACGAAACCAACTGACAAGCATTCGCGGGCACACCTGCTACACATCGATGGGACCGCTCCACTGCTTGTGGAGGACAGAAGGGTATTTGACTTAAGCAACATAGAAGTCTATATGCCAGGTGTGTTAGTATTTGAACTAGGGAAAACATTTAACGGTGTTTCTCGTGCCAAAACTAACATGCTTATAAGGCACATCGTAGTTGGGGACTCCAGATGAATTTTGAGCAGCTGTGGTTCTTTTAACATGCACCTAAAGCCACACATACACACGCACGCACACACCTGTGTTCTTGCATTTTGCCCCCATAGAAAAGCAGCTGCCGTGGCCAGAATGGGACACCATCTTAGCACCAGTAAATCAGGACAGCAGGGTGACAATCAAACTTTTTTAAATCTCCCTGCAGTCCTGGACTGCTGGCAGTAAAGCAATTTCCAACATCGAGGATGGTGAAAGACAAACAGCTAAGCTAAACTTGGCACCGATAAGGTATCGATTTGTGGACACCCACAAATGGACACAAGTGGATACCCACAGCCAGTGCATTTAATACTTATTCAAAGTGACATTAAAGAAGCAAATAATTTTCATTTCGTTAAATTTGGCACCAATTACATAGCAATTTGTGGCCACCCAATTGATCTGCCGGTGCATTCAATACTATTCAAAGTGACAAACAATTCCACCTGTTTTAATGAACTACCCTTCTACAGTACCAAAAGCACCGCTCCTGCCACGAGAAGGCGCCTGGCAAGCTAAAAAAATGCGTGAAAACAAAATACAGGTATCGACGTCACCACAAGTTTCTGTTGGCAGCTTCCTCTATGGCCTGCACAATTCTTTATTGGTAAAAATAAATGTGTTCTAAGGGTGCTTGAGACATAGCATGGCATATCTCAGAAAATTCTGTTGCACTGTTCAAACTAGCCGAAGAAAAAAAGATGACAAATCCCAAATGTCAGATTCACTTTAGTGCCTCTATAAGTGCCACCTCTGTAAGTGGGGATCAAACCTCTCAACCTCAAACTACCAGATTTCTGTAACCACCGTGGCCATATGACAGCAAAACAAACACGTCTGTGTCTACTCACTGTAGAATCATCAGCTCGCAGCTGAAAAATGAAAAGAAAGCAACACAACAATCACAGAGCCGTGGTCAAAGTCTAAGGTTTACACAAAGCATAATTTGTTAGCAATGTTCTATAAAAATAAAAAAAAACGTTGCACACAATATTCGAGCACACCCTGCGAGCTGTGCACAAAGACTAATGTACCGCTCAGCAAGGTCACTGCAATTAACAATAATTATGAAGGCGAAAGAAATTACAATAGCATTATTGACATCAAGTCACATAAAATAGGACAGCTAACAACACGAGTTACATATGAGCAGCAAACTGGAACAGCATTAGTGCTCCGAGCAAAGAACAAAATTAAATCAGATTACAATATTTAATGTCCCAAAGCAATGGCTAGCCTACAAGACACACCACAGTGGTGGCTTCTATATTAATTTCGTGTGCACATGGTTTAACGAGCACCTAGATTAAGTTATAGGAGCATTTTTGCGCTTCTTAGCCATCAAGAGCAGCTGTCATGGCTTGCGATTGAGCTCGACCATGTACACGGCCGAAAGCAGAAAAGCCGCTGAGCTGCTACCATGATTGCAAGGTATCGTCAATGCACATAAGTGTACCACCATTTGGCATGATTTCAGGGAGGGGGGACATGCATGTTAATGCTAACCTTTCATGAAAGAAACATGCCAGAAGTACTATGCTACCATTCAACCATACAAAGGAGGACATCCAATAACAGGCATTGCGAAATGTGTCACAACTCTTAATTGAAGAACTCGATGACATTCTAACGTCCTGAGCTTTAAAAAAGGAACACGTGCAATACCGTTTACCAAGTTTCACAACACGTAAGGTGGTCTCAAAGAATTGGACTGCATTTACCAATGCAATTTCAATAGGAATATCGTCCAGGTTTCTCACAGTTTTCTTTAAGGTTCGAGGTCACTTGAACTCGTGAAGATTATTCGGTGAATTTGACCTTCGGTGATGATTATTGAACAGTCAAGGCAAGATCACCGTAAGGTTTTGTGCTGTGTTTAGTAAACATGCAAGTATAACATCAGAACTGAGTAACAAACCTTGAGGAGGTTCTGGGCGGCCTCAGTGGCAGACTGCGCTTGCTTCATGGACGCTTCGTTGACAGCCAGGAGGACAGCCTGGGCGCTGATCAGCGTCACCAGCCTACGGATTACCCTGTACGACAAGTAGGTGATATTCAACACAATAGAGGCAGGACTGGAAAAGTATACCTTTAAAAGTATGTTTTGCCAACACTACTACATGCTTGTCCTGCCAGCGTGATGTCATTAAATACGTAAAACACACATACTTACGTAGTAATAATAATTAGAGTGGTTTTATGTTCGAAACCATAATATGATTATGAGAGACACCGTAGTTAAGGGCTCTGGGAATTTCAACCACCTAGAGTTCTTTAACATGCATCTAACTCTAAGCACACGGGCCACCTCCAGCATTTCACCTCAATCGAAATGTGGCCGCGCCAACTGGGATTCGATCCTGCGACCTGCTGGTCAGCAGTCAAGAACCGCAACCACTAGACCACCAAGGTAGGCATACTTAATAGTCCTATAACAGCATTTTTGGTTACTTGACTTAACTAGCACTTGACATACAGTGTTCTATGTCCTGAAGTCAGATTTTGCTACAAGAGGCACCACATTTAGAACAAAGGCAGTGCCAACTAACGAGGAAGAAAAGTAGAGCACAGCCCTGAGCCTCTTTCCTTTGTGCCATTACTTCATGCCGTTTTTGTTCTGGATGCCATGAATGCAGTGTACCAACTTGCCCAAATGCAAATGCTCTTGAGAAGTGTATCAAAAGATGATCCATTAATTTCGATTGCCTGGAACTTTGTTGCACGCAAACCTGACATTATGCATTAAAGAAAATGGCACTTTGCAGCTATAACAAGAGGTTTTACTCATTATCGGCCACAAACACTCAGAGAATGCAACAACATGCATCCAAATCAATACATGTCTATTTGCATCTGAACTTCATCAAAGCGCAGCCATGGACACTGGGAATCAAACCCATGACATCAAGCTTAGCAAGGTGACAATGCAATTACTTACTTCTTTAGAGAGGCATGAGGACTGATGGCTACCTCGTATGAAGATTCATTACCTGGCAGAATGTCTGCTTTTTTTTTTTTAAACAAGAGAGCGGTATCTAGGAATAACCTGCACACTTATACAACTGATGTCTTTTTGAAAGCAATGTTCAGTGACTGAGCTAGGCTTCACTGTATAATTTAAAATTACGAGGAATTCTGTAAAGATAGTGCATCTGAGGAAGTCTGCTATGTCGAGACGAACTGACTACACGACCCCCAGAACAAGTCTGACTGAATAGAAACATCTAACAGCATGAACGAAGGCTTGAATGCACTGATAAATGCGTCAGAGGCACTTTTTAGAACATGACTGAAGACCGAATGATGAGAACTGAAGGAACTCACAGCCACAGGAAGAGGGCGAAGCCAGCAATGTAGAAGTTTCGCTGAGCTCGAAACATCTTCATGCTCTGCTGCATCTCCACGTCAAGGTTGCCATGGTGGTGGTACTCTGACTGCGCTTCTTCGCGGTGGGCGCCATACTTGCGCATTTCTCGGACGGAGTCTGCAATGAATAGAAAGCAGTTCTCGGCATCTGCAGAGTTTAACAAAATGCAGGACAACATAGTAAACGTGAATTGAAAACAGTGAGCCTACAGGATAATGTTATAAATTCTTTTCATGTCTACAAGCACAATGCTCGTATCTGAAAGTACTGGCACAGTACTTTCAGAATATCACGTACGCTTGCAAGATTTAGGGCAACGGTTACGGACACGTCAGCGTAGTCTATGAACAACAGCATTCCTTGGCACTGTGCCAGGAGAGTGCACTTGGCATTGTGCAAATGACATTCTTGTCTAAAAATGCTAAAATATCCAATGCCCTATATGAAATCTCGCAAACAGTTATCATATCCTCGCAAGCAATCAATTGAGAACATGGCCCCCGTTTTTTTTTTAACAAGCCAACCTTAACCAAATGTTCCTCCTTCGTGTCCTTAAACTAAATTAGCATGTTACTTTAAACCTTGGATAATAGAAATATCAACCAACTTGTGCAATACCAGTACCACATCTTGGACATCAAGATAATGGTGAAAATGCTGTTTCCACCTCATTGACAGCATGCTGCCGTGTTCCAGAAAGTGTCAGCTCAGGATACGAGATAGCGGCTTATGATACAGAACATACATTGCAAAGCTCAGACACAGCCAATTAACCAGCACACACAATGTCTGCTGGTGGGCTTGCAGTATCGTTGCTACAGGTGGTTTGAACACATTCGTAATGGTGTTTGATCGGAGAGCACAGTATATGTCCTGGTATGTGAGTGACAAGTTAGAATAATATGCCTTTGCAATAAAGACATTTTTGAAGTGTGCCCATTTCTTCCACAACAAGCAACAAGCTTTGTGGCAGCCACTGCATTATTTTTTTTTACCCAAGTCATACTAAAACGCAAAGAAAAGGTGTTGCAATATGTGGCAATACTTGCACTGAGCATGCCGTCACCATAGGAATATGCAATTCCAACATGTACCGCTGCGTACCAGTGATTTTAGGTATTATTACAGCAATTCCAGTGTGCGAGGGTTTCGTTTCATTGTCTCATTGCAATATTTGATTCTTTTGTTCCCGTAATGATTAAAACACGCTCATTAAAGCCATAGCGCTGATAAGACAGGGACCACAGAAAGAGGACGGGACGTGCGCTAAATGCACGTCCAAAATCTGTTCTTTTGCCCAAAAATCAGTTCTCTTGGATTAAAACACGCACTCACCGAAGAAGAACAAGACCAGAACGACGATCATAACCGTGAAGTATATATCCGCTTGGGCGCCGAGGCTTTTCAGGAACCGAGACTTGAACAACTTGTTCCATCTTGCCACAAAAACGGATGAAAGAAAAAGCAAGACGCAGCGTAAGCAAATCAGTCTGTGCGCCGCGTAAGAGGTCAGGAGACGTCGCACGTCGGCAAAGCAAAGAAAAAAAATATTCCTGAGCATGCATTACGGCGCAGGCCATGCGAGGGCATCGCAAGCAGAGCGCAACTCACGTTCTGGGCGAGATGAACGGGATCATGAGAAGTAAAACTATGGCTATTTCCGCGTACAGGAAGGCGGCGACGATTGTCCACTGGAAACTCATTGTTCTTGCGTGCACTGAAAGAGAAAGAAGTTTACAATTAACCCTGAACTCCTTCCCGCAATCGCCGACACCCGGCATATGTAGCGCCGCATCGCGAGGCGGCCGAGATCGGAGCCGCACCCCCCCAACCCAACTTCGACACAAACGATAAGCGGTAATCTACTAACGAACGCCTCGTTTAAGAGTCTTTATCACAGCTGAAACGCATCGTCAAAGGCTCCGAGATGGAACAGGGACAGTGTCAACGAAATAAAAATACGGCTAAAAGGAAAAACGTCATGACCGAGGGTGACCGGCTTGTCGGTCGGAACAGGGAAAAAAATGACGCATCGAATAGAATGTCGACTAACCCCAAATGCGGACCCGACAGTTGTTACTGTTACTTTCTGTGTACACTTTGCCCGCTTTTGCGCCAGTGAATATGAAGCTTCATGATGCAAACGCGCGGAAATTTCAGTAATCACGAACCGTGCAACTTGGGGGGAAGTAAACAGAGTAATCACGAATGCGGGATAACAATGGACGGTCGGTAGCAAAAAGATGTCGGTGCGGGAGCGCAAATGTAGAAGCGTCGCTAGACAGGAGACCGAGGTAAAGTGAATATGCACTCACGTTGTGGCGACGTGTACGAAAGACAGCAAAGTGATTCACGCTTGCTCCAACTCAACCTCAAAAGTCAGTACGCACTCCTCCGCCGTTCCAAAACAGGTAATGCAATCCCGAGCCAGGCTTGTACAAGCGAAGAAAAATGGTCCAATGCATGTGGCGCACGCATCTGTTGCGCGGTCACTTACTGGTAACTATAATAAAAACCGGCTGGTGGAATCATATTTTAACACTTATAACATTAACCTAATGTCGTTGTAACGCTTAAAATTTATGTAAGCTGCACTGGTGACGCTAGTTGCCCTAGTAGCGTGCTCTACAAACATCACAGAAACGTAATCAAAGGCTGCTCTGTAGTAAAGTGGGCTATGTGTTTTCGCGGCAGATACAAACGGTAGGTGTGAGGTGGTATCGTCAGAGAACGGGTATTATCTTCATATTCGACGCATTTTTATCACAGTAGGGGAGGCATTCACCACGAGTACGTACAAATAAACCATGACACCGTGGTGTCGCACCTTCGACTTCAACTCAGGCCAACGTTTCCAGAACGCTCGTCACCCACTGCTAGATCCAACTTCTAAGTTGAAGACGTAAGTTTAAGTTTAGGAGAAAAGCATTGCAAGGGGTGACTAACAGCCCCATATTTATTGCATTTATAAATTAATAAACGTCGAGGGTAAAGTATCACGTCACGTGCCGGATAAGCAGGGATAAGTGCATGGCACGCCACACGTGTCAGTTTTCAACGCTAAAAAAATCCGTCCGATGTATTTGCTTAAAACCGTGCAATTAGAAGGCAATAATTAGTTACATTTATTGCACTGTTCAGCTAGGTGGCTCTCAGTTTCCTTGGAACGGCCGACTGTTGACCGTTCCGCATTTCATCATGCAATAAATTCTCCCTTCTCTTTCGGTACGAGCTCTATTATGTGGCTAGGGGGGTTGGGAGGGGTGGTTGAACACTTCCTCCGCAGATGTTTCTCAGAAACCATTTGCCCGCTCTCCCAGTGCATGCTGACTGACGGGCCAGAAAATTACTCCCGGACGTTGTTCGCCCACGATGGGACAGGCCTTGCCTGTATACCTTGCCCTTGCAGAGGTCAACAACGCATGCCATTCAAACGAAACACGTCCGGCAAGTTCCTAGGCCGCTGGCTGTACTCTTTACTGCTGTATACGTTCAGCTCGAGCAGCTGGCACCTGAGCGAGCTAGTGCCCACGCACATACCACAGAGACTTTGGACTCCCATTCAAATAGGGACCAGACAGGGACAGGCTCCCCGACATTTGTCTCTTTCCTGAACGTCCGCAGTAGTGTTCCGTGGACAGCAGCACCCCTCTTCTGCAGTCAATGCGAGGCGTGCGTTGCTGTCTGTGTCGCCACCTCTGGGAAAATGGGGGATGCTCTGCTAATCTGACGTACCGCTATAGTGTACTAGAACACTGAGTAGTACCACTGAAGGCACTGCCCCGCCTGTCTTTTATTAGCTTTTTATTTGTTTTTAATAGCTGGTGCTCGACAAGTTCAAAGTGTGGCAAGTGACTATTCCGCGAAGTATCCATCTAATCAGCAACCGCAAACGCGTTCCCAGAAGGTTCCAGAAAAAGAAGTCGAATAATGGGCATGTAATGGGCAAACGACGATTAGCGCTGTAAGAAGAGCTCAAGCCAGGCCCGTAGCCGGGGGGGGGGGGGGGGGGGGCTAGGGGCCCGGGCCCTTTCCGAAATTCTTATGGAGTAATGTGTTTTACCGAGAATAAATAATCAAAAATAGGCGGTTCTCAAGGTTTTCAACTGGTGACCCCTCCCCCCCGAAAAAAATTTCTGGCTACGGGCCTGGCTCAAGCCCAACATGAATCATAGGAACGAACAAAAAATGGGAATCATGACTGAAAGGGAAGTGCAAAAAAAAAAAAAAGGACAATAAAAAAATAAAAAAATAAATAATTGGTAACAGTCCATATATATGCATGGGGAAAGGTGCATGTTGGCCAACCGCGAAACGTCTAAAATACGGGCATCAACAAATTTTTAGCGCTCAGGCACTATGCTGTCAAGAATAATCATTCCACAAATTGATATCATATGGCAATAGACCTATTCCACCGGACATACGTCACGAAGATGCGGTGGCGCTGTCGTCGGGCGTTTAGTTTCGCGTGGTAGGCAAAAGCCGCGGCGCCTACCGTAGTTGCTGCTGTGTTTTCGCTTGTGCGTGCGCTGTTTGTCGTCGTGCAAAGAAGAAGAAACGGTGTAACGACGAGCTGTCACGGTGATTTGCGCGGGAGGCACAGGAAAGATGGAATAAGTCTTCTTTTTTTTTCAGTTTTCTGTTAACGAAGACCATCGCAAGAAATTAGCCGCAGCTATAAAACGCGATCGAGAACTTGTCTTCGACGCCGGTTCATCGGTTATGTTTTTGGAGCGACTTATACTCAGCAAAAACGATTAGCTCTGTCAAGCGTTTGTCATTGTAATGTGCCGTACCGCATTTTTTGTAATAAGCCTTCTGTGGAGGCATAGCACGTTTATACCTCAAAGCACGTTATCGTTGTGGACAGCATTGTGATATGCGGAAAATTCTTCGCGGTTTCTATTGTTGATATAACTGCAGAAGTCTTAGACGCGTCAAAAGGATTTCGTTATACTCGCGTGAACTAAAGGCGTCACTCGGTCACGGAGCATGTTTCTTCCTGCGTTTCATTAAAGCGGCAGCAAACGAAAGGATGACTTCGACTATGCCTTTTCTAATTGTATGCGGCTGCGATGACACAAGTATATCAGGCAGGGCTGTTCTGGCTGCGGGGCGCTTCACGAGGTTTTCACGTCTGTCGGAATTCACAGAAAAACAGCACCCGACCGGGAAACTTGCCGAGTCTATTTACAAGATGTACGCATTTCGCGGTCTCGAATAGAGCCTACGAAGGGAGCCGCAAACCTGACAGGTACGTAACCGCATTATCCATGGCATGTAGTTGAAGCATTATCGCAAGCGTCACCCGGATGAAAGTCGCCGAGATCGCCCAATTCGTTTGCATGAATAACATTCCCGGTACATTTCTTATATGCGATAATTTACCGTAACGGTTCGCGTAACTATGCATTTTACTCCGTGCATTTGCATATCGTACCCAAGAGCCTCTTAAATCGCTGAACTGAGTCGGTCGTTCTAGAATCAGTTGACAAATTAAAACGTACACGTTCGACCTAGACTGCCGTAACGGCGACGACATTTCGCAAATGAGTCGCATTCGCGCCGTGAATATACTTAACGTTCTGATGAGGTTCTCAGAGCTAGAGCTCCGCGTCAACATGGCTCATATGGTCATTTCAGAGTCCCCTTTACAGCCGCTGCAACTCCTCGGTTGCAGCCGCCGCTTGTAAACAAGCGAGAGGCGCCCCGACGCGCGGTGCTCGGAGGCAGCTTTTGCACCTGCTGCGCCAGCGCTTATGGCGGCGCGGAGGCACGGAGTCAGGCTTTCCCGCCGGACACGGTGGGCGGAGCTTACAAGCCGGACGTCGCTATAATTTTACCATAATGTCGACGGCGCCTACCACGCGAAACTAAACGCCCGACGACAGCGCCACCGCATCTTCGTGACGTATGTCCGGTGGAATAGGTCTATAGGAAAGGTCAGATCAAATAACTTTTGCAAGCCAGAAATTTTTTTCGGGGCGCGGAGGGGGGGGGGGGGGGTAGCTTCCCGAAAAAAAAAAACACATGTTAATTAGTACGTGCGTTTATATGAGTGCGTGTATATATATATACACGCATGTGAAATCGGAAAACTTTGCGGCAGCGGGGGGTGGGGGTGACCGCAGATATGGCGAAATGGTTGAACGTGTGCTTCTCATGCGGTAGGTCCAGGGTTCGATTCCCAGCGCCGGCCGGAAACCCTCCGGTGGTTTCTAATGGGCAGAGGAGTACCCCGACCTGGCGCTCGATGATTTGGGTGCACGCGATCTCAAAAATGTGGGCCGATGAGGTTGTCGAAGTCCTCGGGTTACGTGTTTGTGGGAGGCAGAGAAACCTGCGGCCCTGTACCCAGCGGGAAAAAGGGACAAGCGTGCTTCAGCCTGGTGCTCTTTCAGTTCGAAGCTTTAGTTGCTTTAGTCGCTTGGGAGCATAAGCGTGCGCAGGGTTCCCCTTCAGGGGGGGGGGGAGGTTCGTTGCAGCGCCCCCCCCCTTCTTAAGAAACTTGCCCCCCCCCCCCCCCTGCCCCCCTTCGTGCGCACGCCTATGCTTGGGAGGACAACCAAATCAGTCGACAATACATGAAAGAAATACCGCCCCCCCTCCCTTACCCACAGACACGCAGACTGCACTGCGTGAACTTCGATAGCGGTATCTCCATAAACACGTAGATGTAGATCCTAAGCTTCCGGCTCACACCCACACTGGGGGGATTGGACAAGAATCGGGTAGCTTAAAAAAAAAATGAAAAAACTAGTACATAGTGTGACTGACTCGTGCCTTTCACCTCATTTTCTTCCTCTAATCCGCGCGAAATGCTCACCACTCGTGAAGAGGCAGCTATGTAGCCACACATTATCATCATCATCTGTGACAAGCAGACGACAGACGACACACTCTCCGGTCAGCGCTGGCGGGACTCAAAAAAGTACGATCTCGCTGTCAAGGCAGGCGTCATGGGGAATCGACTGTTCTCCAGCGGAGCCGAACCTGACACACCTGCGCTGGAGAGGTGAGCCTTTCTATCCCTCATGACATTACCATCTTTGAACTCAATCGTTCGATCGTGCATGCGTCGTCGTTTTGCCTGTCTGTAGAGCGCCGCTCGGGTATGACAGGTTTGTCCGATTCTTCCTCTGTTTGTTATCATTATTAGCTGTTCTTCTAACCCTCGTTTGTCGCAATTTATTAGTTTAACCACGCAACACGTTGTGGGGTATTTGCGCGCGCCAGCGGCAAGTTCGAAGAGAGTCTCCAACTTCTGTGGTGTTGTGGAGCCACGAATGACGATCCCATGCTTGAATAACTCACACTGGTGTCTTCCACAGATCTGCATTATAACAGTGCTCTGTGTTGCATCAGATGCAGGATCCCTACCAACAGCATCTTTAATAAGGCGACAGCCGTTAATGTCTCATGCTTACGTCCGTCCGTCCGTGCCCTAGCTGGCACAGTGTAGCCGCCGGGGCGCGCCAACGGACGCTGTTCGCGTCGGACTCTACAGCGCTGGCGCTTTGCTTGCGTAGCATATCGCTGTGCTATGTGCCCAGCGTGTTCAATCATGCAAGAAGGGAGACGCGCGCATCGCGTTCATTTCTGACCTACCCCGTCTCAATGGGACACAGGGGTTCGCCGAACACACTTTGGAAATCACGAAGTGTCCTTCAGTTTTGCCGTTCTCAGCCGCGGGTCTTTTCGGTTGTCGTCCTCCAGTTAGGTGTCGTGCAGCTCGGAGTATACGAGTGGAATGTGTCCGTGTTGTCCCCCCCTTTCGTCATTGAACATCTGATCGCAAATCAGCAATCACTCATCTCGATCGTACGGATATGGCGATGTCCGATGTACATGTGTGTCCATGAAGATGTTTGCATAGATCATATCACCGTTTCCCGACAGTGACAAGGCCACGTTTTCAATCGCTTATCCCAGCTAGCTGCGTTGTTCGTGTAAAAGCGGTACATTTTTTTTTGCTTATTTCACCAGTGACGTTTATTTTAAGGCTAGAACTCTCCGAACCACCCGCTGTCCGCAGTGATTAAAGTGGCCGCCGTTCGTCTTATTGAACGGTGCTACCACCTTCAGGTGAATTCGCGCGTGAGGTCACTTGCATCATGGCCTCAGCGATTCGTTTTTCCGATTGGCAGTCACAAAAGCCACGCTTGGAAACTCAGCCTCTGAGATTACCATTTACTCTCGGAGGCCATGCTGCGGAAGTAAAGGTAGGAGCTTTTTGCTGAGATTGAGGTACCCTTTGCTCGTAAGAAAATATATTTTGTTAGAACAACAAATAACACTTGCTAAAACGAAGTTTTAGCGTGTTTTTATTACTTGAAAATTAACGCTTATTCTAGTAGCATATCGCTGGCGTGCTCTGCAACCACCGTAGCAAATGTGAGGATCAAAGGCGATCCTTGCCGCGAATGTGGTTGTGTGTGCCCCCGCTGCAAGATGAACGCCGATGTGAACCGAAAAGGTAGGAGAATAGTATTTTTTAAAACTTAACCGCCTCACTCGGAGCTCCGGCCTTGCGAACCATTCACGGTTGCGAAGACGAGACGTTCAAAAAACCACTTTCTTTCCGACGCAGTTATGGCCATCCAGGCAAAAAAGAAGCGTTCAAAAGGTCCCAAGTCGAAGCTCAAGGGTCGCTCCGATGCATCTGACAAGAAGCGGTAGGCCTAGGCATTTTACCAATTTTACGACGTTTTTAACCGCACACTTTTGCAGTGGTCTCGCCGGTAACGTTGTTTGTTTGGAAGTTCCCGCTCGCCCTGGTTGCGTGCCCGAGTGTCGTTGAAAGCAGCTTCACGTAGTTGACGGAGAAGCGGCGAAGAAAAAGTTCGCAGCTACGTCATCGTTGTCGGTGCGAAGTTCTTTTTGTGACACTTTCGCGGCCCGATGCGCGCTTTGGTGTTTGAAGTCGGTCACTGTGGTCACTTCGGCGAACAGTGACACCCAGGTGCCAGTTCAGGGCCGAAAGATCGCGTGCCTTTTCGCTCCCGCGCGAAGACCGCGCTTGTTCGGCGTAGCGGCGAAACGAAAGGTGCGCTACCGCGAGTAAGCCTAAATTAGGCAGTTTTGCCGAAGTGTTCGAAGGAAAGGAAATTTTCTTCGCTTACGACTAGCTTCGGAGGCACGAGGCAGTAGTATGTCACGTCCGGACTGGTAATCGTTACGGTCGAAGTAGCCTGTGGTGCGATCCCCTGCATGGTGCGCGCGTGCTTCCGCGAAGACGAAGAAAAGAGCACGCGAAACCTGCGCGTCAACAAGCTTCTTCGTCGTCGCTGTGTTTTGTTTCGTCGTCGTCGTCGTTCTTCGCGTGTTCCCGCTGTAAAAAAAGGAGTCGGCATTGATTCTCGTGGCATCGTTGTTTTCGTCTTCGTCGTCTTCACTTCCATCGCGCGCCTCCCGTGCTGCGAAAGCCCCTGTCCCGTGGTCCTGTGGTGCGCCGCGCCGGGTGAAGACATTCACAGTGCGGTCATCAAACTTCCACCATGCTGGCTCCTGCACCGGTTCACGAAGCCAGGTTTTATTTCTTTTTTTTTCTGTTTGTTTCTGAACGTTCTCTGGTTAACGCGAGTGTGAAAAGGTTCGCATGTCAAAAACCAACGCACCGGCTGGTTTTTTTGCGAGCCGGCGATTGTCTTAACGCCGTACCGCGCTTTTCTGTTCGGCGCGACGCGTTCTTTTCTTCTCGAAATTACGCGCAGTGGCTCTCCGAAAAGTCGGCCGAGTTTTGCTTCCATTCCGACGTTCTACGTAAACTGTTACAGCCGCTACCGTTCGTTGGCGTGTAAAAGCGGTTCTTTCGGTACGTGACCCAATATAGTAGGTCACTTGCGTATTGATTGAATCGATTCACAAGTAGTGTCGTCACGGGGAAAAAAACGGAAGGAAATGCCTGTGCAGTGGGGCGGTGTTGCCGTGTGTTACCTCGCATCGACTGGCGAGGGAAACGCCTTTTTTTTTTTTACGAGCATCGTTCGTTCGAGAGACGTCGTTCATTCAGACTTCCTCTAAACCGACGTCCGATTGCCGCGTCGTTAATAGTTATCGCGCGTTTACGTCCCTTGGTAACAGCGTAGTTCTACGTTTTTCGGTGTCGGGGGTGGGGTGGTCCTCGCCGAATCGGCGGGGATCGTATGTTCAATGGGGTTTCGCAAACGTTCCTTCCGGTAACGCAGCGGGGTGGGCTGACTAATAAGCAGCGCGGGTGACGACAGAACATCCCGAGTTTGTGTTTGTGCGTCCTTTACATCGACAGGATGCCTCTCCCTGTTCATAAGAGAGGCTTCCTGAGTCGCTCCACATCGGAGCGGTCTGCTTTTGCTCGTGTGGCGTTTTCAGAACACCGGCGATTGTTGCTGCTAAACGTTCGTTTCACACAACATTCAGAACGCTATTGCCCAACGTGCGCGGATGAGTAACCTCGCGTTAAAGCAGTGCGTGTGTACCGAGGCAGATTTGTGGTCGATGAACCTAAGAACGATCGCGGAAAGTCCCGCTAGACGCGGTGCGAAGTCGTCGCACCTCACAGTGTAGCCGCGCTCTCTCTCGCTGTCTCGAGCGCTTATCGCCACAGGGGCTGTGCCGGAAACGAGTCGTAATGCGTTATCTCCCCCTCTTTCTCGTTTCTGCCGATGTTTTCGAACGTCGGCTCGATTTAATGCCGGGAAACGGGGGGGATTCCTAACGTTACTGGCCCATCCAACGTGCGCCGCATTGCTTTAGCCGAGTTGTCGCCGGCATTGCACAACTGTCGTTTAACGTCTTGTTTGCGTTATGCCTTAGGGCGAAAGAACATTTCCTTAGCTTCGCCGGCTCGTTAAGTTAATGGCTGGGAGCGTATGCTAGAAAAAAAATGCTGACTAGCCTCGATTTCTGCTTCGGAAGAGAAGCTTTCCTTCTGGTCAAGGTAGTCGTACCGAACATTGAGCTGCCTCATTTATATCGCTCTAGCGATGCTTGAAATAAGCAAGGCAGAAACTAAACTTATCAAAGCGTTGGTTCAGGCTTGGCTGGTTTGCAGCCCGATGCTCGTCTAGCTGTAGCGTGCAATTTTTTTCAGGGTAACAGTCGGAGCAAGAAGCAACGTACTTGTCTGTCGTTCTTGTCAGAGTGTTGTCCCGAAAAAAATTATCCACTAAACTGTGAGAAAACTAATGAACTGACATCTGGGGGGATGTAACGATTTGTACTGGATGAGTGAACATGAGGACGCAGGCACAAATAGATTAAGTGTGCAGTACTCGCGCATTGAAACATAACGGCTGCTATGGGCAATTGTTCGTAATAGCCGTGTCATGCTACTACAAATCTGGCCACTAAAAGTCATATTGGCTCTGATGCAGGTGTTAGAGTAAAAAAAAATTGCGTGGATTTGCCACGAATTGTGAACCCTGTAAAGTACGTACATTAAATGTTGAGTACTGTACATAAGTGTCAGTGTTTCGTTACATAAGCTAGTCAACAGTTCGTGCCTGCATGGCCTGTTCCTTCTTGGAATTGTTTGTGCAACCAGTATGAGGAAGATAAGCCTTAGAGCGAATTGAAGGGGACGAAAATTGCAATGGCTAAGCAAGATTATTGCTACTACAACCAAACATTTTTGTAACTCAGAGTGAAAGCTGCTTTTAACGACCTTTAAGTGGAATTCTTGTAAATTGTTATCTCGAATAGTGCCACTTGTCTGCTTGCGTATGCCTAGCTTTGAGATGTACTTGAGATTTGATTGTTATAGCATTTGTGACGAAATTGGAAAAAAAATTGCAGGAACAGAATAGTATCGGCTCTCTCAAGCCATGGTAAATTGAGATCGTAGGAAGAGGCCTTCATCCTACAGTGTACAAAATGGGTTGAAAATATGTTCTTGTGCCTTTGGGTTTCTGGACCAAAGGCATGTAGTTGTCGTGGAATAAAGTGAAGTAAATCAATAGAATAACGGAAATTACAACTACCTAGCAGTGCTAACCATTTGCTGCATCTGTTACAAGCATAGCTCGGCACACTCACTCATGAGTGCACTCAACTCACACTCACTCACACTCATTTGAACGTGGTGAGTTGAGTATGAGTGAGTACTCATGCGTGTGAGTGTACGTGAATGTGAACGTGAGTGAGAACTCATGAGTGTGAGTGGTCGTGAGTGTGAACGTGAGTGAGTACTCATGAGTGTGAGTGGACGTGAGTGTGAACGTGAGTGAGTGCGAAGGCTGAAAAAATTGTGGTGAGTGAGTACTCCCTTAAAGTGCCGACATATGGTTACAAGAAAGCCGTAAATGTACTGCTTCACGTGCAAAGTATCTTAAACTACGCAGGCACCATGCATAAATTCTTGCGTAAATTTTTACATGGATTCTTAACGTCATCTGGAAACCCCTGCACAAGCTCCCATCCAAGCCTGATGCCCATAGGAAAATGACTGTTTTGAAGCTTTAGAAAGCTAACAGCACTTATGAAGAAGGGCAAGCAGGCCATCATTACAGTAAATGATGTACATAACTTCCTGATATACTTGACTTTCTTTATTAAATTGAATGACGCTAAAGACGCAGTGCAGTCTGCATTTTAAAGTGTCTGCCATGGATAACAAATATGCTGACTATCTATTAAAACACAACGGTATAAAAATTGGGAACACTGTACCACTTGAAACTGAAATTGCTAGCAACTTCGCTCTAGCAATTAAAAGGTTCTATTTGGTTAAAATTAAAACATCACTAAAAGAGCACTGACACAAAATTCTGAAATTGAGAAAGCAATAGCTTGTTTGTGAGATAGGTAATTATTAAAGGAGTACTGACACAAAATTTTGAAATTGAGATAGCTTATGAGATAGGTGTGGACACATATGCATCTTTTATAAAGCATCAACGAGAAATATAGCGTAGAACATAATTAAGCTGAGTACAAAACGTACTACCTCGCGATGTTAACATCAACTTGGTTGCATTTTAAATAAACAACCACCACCTGAGTTGCGAGTTTGTGTTGGCTGTCACGCTGTTTACGCCTGCTCTCTGCCGCAGTTGTCACTGCGGCTGTCAAGTGCATGCATAGCTGCACATGTTGTGCATCACAGTGTTGTGTGGTCATGAGGCCAGCCGTGTTTACAAGAGAAAAAAGCAACAACCTGGTCTCGCTCCTCTTCGCACTCCCTGAAACTGAAACTGTGACTGGGAGCTCTAAAAACTAACCGTTGCACACTTGAGCACATGTCGTTTGCTGCTGTTCAAGTGGGTCATTAGCTACTTATCACAACAGAGAAAGCAAGATGCAGAGTTTTATGTTAGAACTCCTTTAATGTTTCTTTTTCACTGCCTGTTGCTTTCTTTTTTTCCTCCATTCAAGCAACTCTAAATGTTGTCCATAGAACCATACATAACCATAGTTTTTTGTTAGCTGCATTATTGATTAATTGAATGTGATGAATCTTGGCATGCACGTAATGCCTTATTTTTTTATATGCTGCAATTTGCATGCAATCATAGGCCTCCACTGGCTTTGATCATCGAACCATCATTTTTCTTTTGTACTTTGTCTAACGTGTAATCCAATATATAAATAAGATGAGGCACTGCTGACTATTCCTTCACGAATGCAGCGTCAACTTTCTTCTAAGATGCACACCAGCTTGCTGCTTTAATGTAAATTTTGCAAGTTGTGCAATAATGATTCGGAAATAGTGCGTCATGTTTCATAGGTAACGAAGGTGTGTTCTCACTCTAGCAACTAGTGGGTCGCTATTTTGTAGCGATGCCTTTTTTTATGCTAGCATCTTTTCACTTTTTATCTGTGGTCTAAGCATAGACTTGGCCATATCAGTGGGGTGAGGGGTAGATGATAAGACTTGCATAGAATTAAGTAGGTCATTGCAATGAAATAGCGTCCCTACATTAAAGGGACACTGTAGTAAAACTCTAAATCAGTTTAGACTGATAATAATTAATTTAGAATGTCACTATCATTAATTTCACCATCACTGTCATTAATTTCACCATTGTAACTTCTTTATATGAACAGAAAATCTGGCTAAAAGGTTTCAGTTTCGAAATTTCGTGCCAAGGTATCTGTGCCTGAATGCCTGCGTGATGTCAGGGATTTCAAGGTCTGTTTAGGAGTTTTGGACACGATCGCTCGATAAAATCTTCTGGAAGTTTGTGTATGTCTGGCTTCCTTAAAACATGATGCAGTTAATTTTTGCTGATATAGAACTATGTAGGCCCTACTAGATGATGTCAAAGTACATGTCATCACAGTGAGTCGTTGCGGGAATGTCAAGGTGGCATCGGCATGTGTACTTTAGTGCATGTTCTGGCTGACCGAACGTCTTGTCATTGCAACACTGGTGGTGCCACTGA
The DNA here is from genome assembly GCA_030522465.1 of Rhipicephalus appendiculatus. Lineage (NCBI taxonomy): Eukaryota > Metazoa > Arthropoda > Arachnida > Ixodida > Ixodidae > Rhipicephalus > Rhipicephalus appendiculatus. Next base: position 337,013 of record JALIZH010017967.1, read on the forward strand.
TATTGTGAAAGGCAACGCTACTAGTTGAAATCACACACACACGCACGCAAGCACGCGCGCGACAATTTGTCCTCATCTCCCATCTTGTGTTCCTTGTCGTTTTCTAATTGCACTAATTTATCTGAACCAGTTATGCACGACCAACTAGCCCAACAATCAATTCTTTTAGGGTCACGTAATAATGCGAGAAAAAAATTTTTTTTTCTGTACTGCCCGTTGACCTCTTTTTCTTTTTTTTTTGTTACGATGTGCTGCATGTTTGTTAGTGTGTCAGAGTTAGTGCAGTATGCTGGATCGTGAATTGTTTCAAATCTGTAGCATTTGTGCTTGCATCCTTGTGCTGCCAGAAACGAGTCCCAGTATGACTATGCGGGTGAGGATGAAGAGGAAGAGGAGGAGATCCTGGGCTCTGATGATGATGAACAAGAAGACCCAAGGGACTATTGCAAAGGTGTGTGTGTGAGCCCCATTGCATGTTCTGTATTCGCTGCCTCACTGCCATGGGGAGTAGCGTAAGAGCACATCATTTGTGATCATAAAGTAGATTGTTAGTTTTCAGTAATTACAGACTGTGCAGGAGAGTTTTGCAAAGGTGTGTGCCCTACTCAAATGAGTTTGCCATTTAGTCTGAAAACCTCTCCTGGCAGCCTTTTAAAAAAGTCTAGTAGACTATTAAGGCAGGCGAAGCATAAAAAAAGGGCAAACAGTTAAAAAAAAGGAGCCACACAAATTGCTCACTATGAATGTTTCTTGCGCTTCACCTGCCGGAGTATGTAACCATACCAACTAGCTGTGATTCAGGTGCGAGGTAATACTATAGATGGTGTTGCACTGTGTCATGGCTTGTTGGTTGTTTTGCATGCCCACTAGTGCTATACCGCGAGTCTTTTACAGCTGGAGTGGCGTTATAAAACGCGTATTGAAACTGATCTATTCTTCTGCATTATTTGTTTCAGGGGGCTACCACCCGGTTAAGATTGGGGACCTCTTTAACACTCGGTACCACGTAGTACGGAAGCTGGGCTGGGGCCACTTTTCAACCGTCTGGCTTTGCTGGGACCTTGTGTGAGTTTCTCCTCCAATTACAGTTTTCACTATACATTTCATTCGTGACTGCCGTGTGGATGTACAGTCGTGAGCCTGCAAACGTTTTGCAGAAATGAGAAAAGCATAAACCAGTATTTGTTGTAGATTTTGAAGCACTGTTCATAAATGGCTCACACTCAACAACTTTGTTTCCCGGCATTCTGTATCCTTTGGCAGGAAATAGAAGGTGGTAATGATGAGTTGGGTATCTTTGAGTACATAATTGTAGTTTCAATGGAGTTAAATATTCATTCTTATGTTGGTCGTGTTATATTTTTGCATAAATGAATGGAATGTCATGATCAAATTAGATTTGCAGTTTGTGATTGCTGATAATAGATTTCAAGAATACAAAAATTATACGTTTGCCGTTGCCTCCAAAGTGCGGCACATTGAACAAATTGTTGACCATGGTCGGGCCTTCAACAAAATAATAGTATGAAGCATGTTTTAGTTAGTGAAGACACACTGAATAGGTAAGAGGTTTAATTGATCTCCAGACATCAGTGTATTTTCCTCTTTCTTGGCCACCAGTTGATAAAACTGGCAAAGACAAGTTGTACCCATAGACGTGGACACAGCTTTGCAAGAGATAGTGTTGCTTAATAATAGGTGTAGTAATAAAAGTAATAAAAGGTATAGTAATTGGTATCCTCATTACCATAGCGATAATGAGATTGGCTATTTTGAGAGGCTTTTAATGGAAAAGGTGTCTGTGTGATCCCAAATATGCAGGGCATAGTAGTGACACACGCTACTACGATGGAGCGTGTAGTGAGTGGCCATGTTGACTGCATAAACTGAAAATTGATTTGATCAGCGTTCTTTGTGACTGGCAACGATCCTTGCATCTTTTTATTCTTACTGGACAGAGGCAAGCGGTTTGTGGCCCTCAAAGTTGTGAAGAGTGCCTCGCATTACACCGACACTGCCCTGGACGAGATCAAACTTCTCAAGGCCGTGAGTCCCGCATTGTTTACTCATCTTATCTTGTTTTTTTGCACTTTGCCCTTTAGATGATGATTAAAATACGGTGGCTCATTCTAGAGTATCTTTTTTGATTTTTCTTTAATGCGACCTTAGGTTCGAGACAGCGACACGGACGACACATGCCGAGAGCGAGTGGTGCAGCTTCTCGACGACTTCAAGATCTCCGGAGTCAACGGGACCCGTATCCTTCGGAACTTTACTGCATGCAGAATGTGTTCTTGTTTTTGTTTCTTGCCGGGCCGCTTGCTGTATCGTACATGCGCATTTGTTGTGGGAATACTATTCTTCATACCCACTCTACTCCAGACCGTGCACAGATGCGGTGAGTAGCTTGTTGGGTTAACGCGGCGATGGTGAAAAAGAGTGAGAGAAAACATTTTATTAAAAATGTGTAAACCAAACGTGGGAGGGAACCCTAGTCCGGTTTCCCTATGATCTCGGCAACCACCCGGGCCCGTTGAACCAAGGCCTGGCGGACCTCAGGAGGCCCGTCGCAGAGGGCGTCATCCCACAGCTCTTTGGCGCGGAAGGGGCGCAGGATGACTGGAAGGGGAGGAAATAATTTTGTGGCGCACTCCACCTAAACATGGAATACTGTTGGGGAGCTGCCACAGCCTGGGCAAGAGTCTGCGTAATAGTCAGGGCAGAACCTAGATGGCGAGCTTTCTGCGAGCGATGCGCACTCTGTGATGCTTGAGCAGTCCTGGCAGTCGACTGAGGCGTGTTTGGGGTTGTCGCTTAATAAAAGCGTGCAGTATGGTTACAACAGTGCTATGCTTGCTGTACTGTACACTTGTGTCTAGTGTGATAGCATCAATGCAGTGAGGTTTCTCGGCAACTGCGGCCGGCAACTCTCAACTCAGCAACAGTGAGCTGCTTTCATTTCTACAAAGTGATGTGCGCTTGAACACCGTTCTGCACAATGAGGCATTAGCGATCTGTGGCCCAGCGCGTTTAAGGGACCCTGAAACGGTTATTTGAAGCTTTGTCACCGTTTAGACTAGAGCATCATCGAACCATTGGCACCACAAATTTAGCGGCACGCCGTGTACCAAGGCGGCTACGGACAATTATATCATACCCTCCTTCTCACACCTGCCTTGCCTCCTCAACTCATGAGACACGCTGGCATCGCTGGCGATCGCAGAGCTCACGTGAGCACACTCGACGATTTGAGCTTCACCCAGTGATCACCTCCGAGATTGCACGCCGACTGGTTGCGTGCATCTCGGAGACCATAGCCCAGTGCGCCCGGCAGCACGCACGCCGTCTGGCAACAGAAACATCGCGAGTGGTTGATATCTGCTCCGACAGGTGCCACCACCCTGCCAGCCAATTTTTCATGCGCGCACACCGCAGCCCCAATGACGTCGCCAGCAGCCCCAATGACGTCGTGCGGACACTGCATGTCGTACTCGCAAGGGGTGGTTGAAAACGCGTTGGGCTGAGCCGCAGTGATCTGCAGCGATTCGCAGCTTTATAGCGTTGTAATAAATTACACAGTGTAAGCAGAGAGCTTAAATTAGTCTGTAAATGAGCCTTAGGACTTGGTCTACTGGCCCAATGTGTTTGTACAAAATCGTCAAAACCGTTTCAGGGTCCCTTTCATGTTGTTGCCTATTGAAAGTGCTGTGGCATGCAGTAGTGCTTCACCACACATGCTCGAGCAGATAGCTGAAGATACTTATTGTGTTGTTGGTGGCCGCCACCTCGCCTTCATTCTTTCTGGATGCTTACCCGCAAAGGGGCCGCCGCGATTGCGCACAAGTCGGAATCATTGATCGACTGATCTCCGCTCTTCTCGAAAAGACGAAGAACCTTTTGCGGCACACTGTGGCATCAACAAGTTCAGTGGTGCAGTAAAATTTTGAAGCACAAGAAGTTTGTCGCGGTGCGCAGGTTACGTACTAATCGGTAGCCATAGGACGAAATTCTACCGCTTAAGTGGTCAGCGAATGCATTAATGCTCAATGAGACATGGTCGGAGATTTGTCACATTTATTTTTTAACCATTAGTATGTTTAAGCAGGCACATATTAACTTGGTTTGACTGTATACTTATACCTAGGGGCACATTAGGAACAACCCCAGGTGGTCAAACAAACAATCGTAAGTCCATCTCTGCGACGTGCCTCTAAATCACATTTTTCTGGCACATAAAATCTATATATATATTTTTTAATGTTTTGCTCATAAGGCCGCTGCCTTATGCTTGAGTGGTGGTGATGGTTGTCACTCGCAGGGCTGGTCTTTACAGACATAACCAAGAATTATCCTGGAGTCATCATGTTTTTATTAAGAATTCACTTTATTGCATTTTATGCTATTAAGTGATTTTTGTGTATGTTGGAGTTTGTCATTGCAAGAAATTGTCGCCCACTTTTCTTCGTGACCGATGTTGTAAAACTTTTGTATTGCGTCTTGTAATTTAGCTTAAACAGCATTGCAACCAATTTTACAGTGCTTTTGGCCTCCTTAATGGAACTCTCCAGATATGTGCATGGTTTTTGAAGTGCTGGGACACAATTTACTCAAACTGATCATTCGGTCAAATTACCAGGGCATTCCACTACCCAATGTGCGAACCATCATCAGACAGGTAAGGAAAGCGTAGCCTTCTGGCTTCATGGTAGAGTTTGCTCGCAAGTTGCATTTTTTCCACGTTTGCTCTATAATAAGGTGCGTCTTTGAACTTAGTGCGTAACCGTATTTTGGGATTGTGGTGCCCGTACTCCTCGTACATGCTTCTTGACTTGCCTGCAGTAATTCACTTCTTCCACTGTGCGAGCACGGCTTTCATGTGTCAGTGTTGTCTGCGCATAGCTTTTCAGACAGGTCAGTATGCTTTACATCAGTAGCCCCCCTTTTCCGAAGCCACGCATGCACGAAAACAAATAAAAGCACAACACACAGGGGAGCCCTTTTGCTGTTAGGCTGCGAGGCATAAGCATTAATATTTGACTCATTTAAATGAAGGCAAGACATGGCTATTTCTTTGCACGAATTTATCCAAGTGATTTGCTGTAATCAACCTTTAGTTAAAGGGGCCCTGCAACACTTTTTCAAGTACCCATGGAATGGATTCACTAAAGGAGCTTATTGCCTCACGAATTCACCGCCGCAAAAATTTTTGGAATCCGTCCAGTACGAGTGGAGTTACAAAGATTTCTCGCACGCTGCAATTGCATTCTCTCTTTTCTCGTCCCGTCGAAAGCGCTGGAAGCTAAGCAGGGAGGGATGGCACGGGGAAAGAAAATACGTCACGCGCGCCTCGTGATCTTCAGCGCTTTTTCTCTTTTTTTTTTTCTTCGAATACGCGTATTTTCATTGCGATCGCGCGCGCACGCGTGGACAAGTCGCGGCCTCCCGCGGCGGCCTCTGTAACTATCGAGCGCGCCATGCTCAAATCAGCCAATGGCTGATGCGAGTGATACTCGTCCGGTGACGACACTGACGAGGTCGAGAGAAGAGAAAGCAATTTCTGGCTGACTTTGAGAATTTATTATGAATTCCACGCCTCGCGTGCTGCGCTATAATATTTGGCTCGCGTGTTCTCGAGAGCCTGGACTACCGATCGGCAGCGTTTTCTGAGCATGCTCAAAAAGTGTTGCAGGGCCCCTTTAATGCAGTCTACGGAGCTGACCTGACAGACTCATGGAAACGGCTCGAGTGGTGCTCCCTGTTCAGTGATGTTTTGTCGCTTTAACCCTCTTATCTTTCCCTGAACATACCAATTGCAGGTTCTGGAAGGTCTGGAGTACTTGCACTCCAAGTGCCAGATCATCCACACGGACATCAAGCCCGAGAACATCCTGATAGCCGTGGATGACGCCTATGTGCGCAAGCTGGCCTACGAGGCCACCCAGTGGCAGAAGATGGGGCTTCGCCTGCCCGGTTCATTGGGTGAGCATCTGCAGTTTATTTCATTTTTAAATTCTTCGGGAACTTGGCAGTTGGTAATTTCACGATTGTGGCTTCATTACTAGAGAAAATAAATGTAATTGTTCCCTTTTTTCGCTTATGCTCCACTGTTACACGCATGTCACATGCATTTTCGTGCTGGTGTAGTTGTGTGTCTGGTGAAATGTGTCTGCAAATGTCTCTGCAAATGTGCTTCTGCAACATTGTTTGGCACAGTACTTTCGAGAACTTTCTCATTACCTGTTTAAAAGTTGCAATTTTGGAGTGTGGTGGCTGTGTTCCTGCACTAAAAGATTCCGTGCGCATGATTTGATTATTTTGTGTTAAGACTAGCTTATTTTCTCATGCCTATACAGTGCGGTTCAACAGAATTTACTGAAATTGGCGATTTCTGTGTTGGCTATAATAAAATGAGATTTTTACTTTTGTGTTGTTAGGAATTTGCAAGTTATAGCTGGCTAACTCTCCGAACTCCATGGGCACACACAGCAGGACGTTTACAAGAAAAAGAAAAAAGACATTTTGCCAAGGTTTATCTTACATCCATGTTTATGTACAGTATATGAAAGATGAAAAGCTAACACTTTCACAAGCTGCATTAAAAAAAAAAAAGAACTTATCTTGTGCCTTATAAGTACGGCTCCTTGTTTTCTGATTAATCCGGAAAAAAATCCGATAAACACTCGCCGGTAAAATTTTTTTACAATTTGGATTTATCTGATAAACTTCGATTTTAAGAGCATTTTCAACGTTCAAAGAGCATTTGCAAAGCTGAGATTCATCAATTGAATGGAGCGAACATCCATCAGCAGCAGCAAGTATGCTTGCGTCTATTAAAACAAGCTATGAGGTTGTAACACTAACAAACATAGGTGTTTTGTATTCAAGTATTTGTGCTTGTGTGCATATGTGTTTGTGCGTTCAAACCTTCGAGACATCTAAAATACATTTAGTGTGTTCGCATGTTTTTGTGTTAAGATATTATTTCATCTAAGATTTTGCAGTATTGAGGATAATAATATTAATAGGTCCTTTATTTTTCATCAAAAAGATGAGAGAGGACAAGCAGCTTGCCTAGCTCCTGTCTCCCCAAAAGTACACTTCGGCGAGTTCACAGCAGTGCAGCAGTGCAGCAGTGCAGTGCAGCCTTATTAACAGGATAACTAAAGAGCAAGTGAAAAAAATGAAAGGATGGAGAAACAGGATTATCAGCAACAATGCAATGCATTTTCATTGGAAATAAAATATTTAAGAGCACATTGGACAACTTATAATGCAAAATTAAACACCGAATTTAGGAGAATTGGGTATTTACGAGAAATAAACTCTGATAAACGCCGAATTTTCTCCCCAAAAAGTAAACTCCGATAAACACCCGAATTTAAAAAAAAATTAACTCCGAAAACACGGAGCCCTACATATAAGGCATCGACAGTTGTCAAATGACTTGCCCTGGAAGTAATGAAAGGGGAATTAAAGGGCTCATTTTTATTTGTTAGACAACACATTAATAAAAACCAAGAGACAGTGAAGCCAAGGGTACATTATTCTTTGAACTGTATTAATCAGGATATAAACGCGAAGAAATCGAAGTGGAGAAAAAAGACAACTTGCCACCGGCAGGGTCCGAACCGTCAACCGTCAGATAGCATACCCGATGATATGCCAATTGAGCTATGCTTTGCCAAATGAGCTACAGCGGTAGTCGTCCTCTCGTGTACTTGTATGTGGTGTTACTGTGCATGTAAACCTTGGATTGATGTAAGCTGGCCATTAATGTTACCCTGGAATTTGAACTAATCAGAATATTGGGGAACCTTCTCATTTTTGCGGCCTCGTTTAGTGAGCACGGCCCCCCAAAGAGCTCCGCGCGGTTGCCACGCTGCCGTCCGAGGGTGCCGCCGGAGGTGCCGGGGCAGCCGGTGCAGGTGGGGGGTTCCTCCTCCAAGATGTCGCGTAACAAGAAGAAGAAGCTGCGCAAAAAGGCCAAGCGTCAGCAGGAGCTTCTCGAGCGGCAGATGCAGCAGCTGGAGGAGCTGGACATGGAGGAGGACGAAGAGGAAGGGGGGCCACGGGGAGCAGGAGGGCGGCTCCCTCAATGGAGGGGGACCGGGCGGCACCACCCCAGACATGCCCCCCACAAGAGGGCGCCCTGCTGGGAGACGGCATGGATTGGGCCAGGAGCACCGAAGGCGGGGACCCCTCGTGGGCCGGCGGCGACGTCTGCAACGGTCACCGAGGCGACGGAGCCGCGCGGACGACCATGGGCCGCCTGGAAAGGTCCGAAAGCACCCTGGCACCTCCCACGCCCACTGCGCAACTGCGGAGGGTGGCCTCCTGCCCCGGTGAGTTGGTGTTCACACTTGCCCGCTTCTTAGTCATTCACGCGTTACGGGCGAGAGTGGGGGGCTCCCATGTCATCTAGCTATTTTTGATTATAATCTTAAAGGGGTACTGACACAAAAACATTGGCCTCGCTTTTTTTGCTGCAATGTGTTGCTGGCGGCCTGTTAGTCATAACACGGCACCTCGTTTGCTGCAGCGCGCGACAGATATTTAATTACAGGCTCCTCATTACCGACCAGTTTCAGTTTCGGTTTGAGAGAGCTCGAAAAACGACAAGCCGCCGGGTGCAACTATCACCACCTAGCGTGCGCAGCTCTCTCACGTCAGCACACGGAACTGTGACGCACTTCCGCACGGTCTGCATCAAGAAGTCCTTTCGAATAGGAAACTGGGACAGCAGTGTCGCCAAACACAAAACTTTCAACGCGTGCGCCGCGGCCACGGACTCGTGACCAGCCGCCGAGAAGTATAGACTGCCGGAACAAATGCAGCATAAGAAAAATGGCCGCTATGACTTCATCCTAACTTGTTGCAGCGTGGTCACGTGAGGGAAGTAGGAGGGTCACCAAGGGTCACCTCTGATGGTGTCAGTAGCGCGACGGAGTTGATCGCTCACGCAAACTTCAAAATTAATTTAAAATACCTTTCAAGCTATATTCACTGTTGATATTTTGCAGATGATATACCGTATTTACACGAATGTAAGTCGACTCCAATGTAGGTCGACCCCCCCCAAAAATCGCTCGGCAAAAAAAAAAAAAAAAAATGCTCTAGTTTTGGTTTTGATTCTAAGTCGACCCCCCAACATTGGATTGTCAAATTTGAAAAAAATGGGTCGACCTATATTCGTGTAAATACGGTACACATGTTCACGGGAATCGAACCCGCAGGCTGTCTCGGCATCGAAATTTTGTGTCAGTACCCCTTTAAGACAAAATGGCAGCTCGCCTACTGAAACGTGGCACCCCTGCTGTTCACCTCTGAAAGACAGTTAGTTTCCGCTTAAACCGTAAGTACTTGTTCCGGCTAATGTAAATACTATGTGTATTAAGAGTTAAAGGTTTGTCGTTGTTACGTAAAAAATTGCGTTTGGGTGAGCTGCAATGTTAAAGTCCCCAACGAAATTTACCAGGATGTTCAAGTTTCTGACCTAAAATTTGTACCGCAAATGTAGGTCTGTATGGGAAACACAACTATCTGAAACATTCGAGAAGTGCTTGATGTCACGAGAATGAGTAAGCGCTATTGGTTCACGCATTTGTGCAAACTCTCTGTGGGAGGCACAGCGATGGCTGCGAGTGGAGATCGCATTTCTTCTTACATTGTAACAGACTTCAGTGTTCGGCTAGTACAGCGGTACCTCGAATATACGTCCCCTGGCTATGCGACGACCCACGTTTTAGGACGAATCGATTTGGTCCTGGCAAAACCCCCGTAGAAATAATGTATACAAACCTTGATTATCAGATGCAACTTTACGCTGACCTGCATGGTACGACTTTCCGATATCGTACGAAAAAAAGAAAAACCTTTTTACTTCAATTTAACGGCGGCCAAATATTGGTGGGGGGCAAAAGAAAAAGGGAGAAGTTTACACTAGCTGTGTAAAGTTTAAGGAAACAGTGAAGCTGGTTGATCCTAGGGGCTTAACGTGGCCTTATTGGCTGATGCTAGGTCTTTCCTTGGCGTAGACAAAGTAGAGTCGAACCACAGCCTGTCACAGACCATGCAAGAATGTCTAAACTACAGCACCAGGACTACCCAATGTGCAAAGCTGACTGTGGCAGCCCTGGTAAAAGTGTGAGCCTTTCATCGCTCGTACTCGGCTCGCGCGGTGGGCAAACTCGGCACGGCGGATGTGCGAACTGTCTCTGTCGGTGGGCGCTGGGCTGATAAGCAATGGCGCATGATAAACACTGGCACGGAGGGTTTTTTGCAGACACCCGACGTTTTACCTAGAGCTTTAAGAGCTTCGCTCTTAGAATTTACCTCGAGCTTTAAGAGCTTCGCTCTTAGAACTTGCGCACCCCTAGGTTAACGATTAGAAAAAAAATAGAGTGAGGCAAGTACACTACGACTTCTTAGAATGGAAAATTTATTCTCCGGGCAGTTAATTTTCTTCTGTGATCCAATTTTCCTGGTTTTAACATAGTTTAACATAGCTTCTGGATACGCCTTGATCGCGGGCATATTCCAGGGCCGTTACCTAGACAAGCTTGATCTACATGGAGTAGGTTCAGCTAGTTGACAAGCTTATTAGAGGTCCACATTTTTTCACATTTTTAGCCCGTGGAAACATTTCCTGGTTGTTTCCTGGTCAACATGCAACTGAAGATCTCCTCCCTGTGTTTGCGATACTCGCAGTCACAGGCCTCGAGCATGCTAAAAGGACGCGACACAGCTATCTTCAGCGTGGAGAACAACTTTCCTTTGAATGTTCATAATAACAGCGGCAGATCACAAATTCCACTTCACAAGGAAACAAATGCGATGCGCACAAAATCTTACGCGAATTCGCGACAAAATGTGCTTCGTTGCCATTATGTGGTGGCGATGACAGTGTATCTGACACTTCTGATGGGAGGCTGTTGCTTATGCAGTTTCGGTTTCGTTTTTACGTGCAGGCAATTTTTGGACTTAATTTTGAAAAGAACACGTGTGTTAGATGAGATTTTTTTTTTAAAGTTGATTCCCCTCACACCTCCGCCAATTCTACGCTTATCTGTCATTTTAAATAGAATATTATCTTCCTTCCATGGAGAACAGGGTCGGGCCGTGGGCTTATTCAGGCAGTCTGTACCTGTTTTTCGGGCAATACTGATCCTCACTGTCTATATTCTTGGTTTTTCGATTATACGACGACTGGATTATACGACGGTTTTGCGTGTTCCCCTCAAAGTCATATAATTGGGGTTACACTGCATTATCTTGGCGAGGTTGTGTAACTCTGTTCACTCTATTAATTAGGAAGACTGCAAGAAACACTACAGACAAAGAAGAAAAAACGGACATTGCTTAACTAAACCCATTCTGTTGCTTTACTCTGAACAGTTGCCAAAGAATAGGCAGCACCATGTTCCGTTTCCTATGCTTGTGTCCTGTCTTTGCGCTTATGTGAAACAGTCATAGATAAGCACAGAAGTGTTGCAGATATTTTTGGCATATTCTTCAATGATAAGGTCATTTGAAACGATAGCGCATTTTTTCAGCAGTGACTTTTCATTTTCAGTTACGCTTCGACTGGATTGGCATTGGATTTCTCTCCTCCGATTAACTCCTTTCCGCACATTGCACAAATTAATGAATCGCGACAGAAAAATTTGAACTCTATCTGGCTCGAGCGCTGTTGAAAATGCATCATTCCTTAGCACATTGGTGCCAAGTAGTTGATTGTCTCGTTAGTGCGCCTTTGAGACAACAAAGTGTGCTAATATTGGTCAGTATTTGCCTGTCTGATTTTTTTCCTTGTTGACCTTGTCTAGAAAACCAAAAACCACCGGAGAAGATGGCTGATCCTGTGCACGAAGTTTGTAATATATCTGTAAAAATAGCTGACCTTGGAAATGCCTGCTGGGTGGTAAGTTGACTCATTTCCTATTACCTGTTTGTTTTTAGCTTCGACATTCATTAGGAGAAGTTTAATTGTGTTTATATGTGCAACAATATGACTAGTTACTTTTACACAAAGCGCATTAAAGAATGTAATGCCACCAAGTAATTACAGGGTACATTGTATATTAAAAAGCCAATGAATAAGGTCGTCAGCAAATGTAAATAGTCTACTCTCGTTACAACGGACCATGATAATCCGGCGAAATGAGTCCGTTTTATCCGAAGTCCGTAATATCCAAACTCCGCAAAGGGGGGGGGGGGGGATGCGTCACCGTGTGACGATCGTCAGTAGTACGGGGCACGCTAGTTCTGCTGATACATGCTGAACTTATTCGACAGCGTGGTTACGAAAGACCTCGATCACCAGTAGCGGCTATTAACAAAATTGCAGCGCAAGTTCTAATTAATGAGCGATTGCCGTTACGCTAGGTGCAGGGACGCTACGTGGCCCCTGCACTGCAGCAAAGTTTAGCCCGATAATAAATGCGTTTCAAGCCTGCTGTTGATCGGCTTGGAACAAGTTCTTTCTTATTTGTGCGGACGGGAAGGCATATTTAAATGGGGCCGCCTATTGACCGCTGGGAGCTGTTGCTCCCGCGCAGCCTCCACGGCTCGCGGGACAATCCAAAGCTGGTCTTAGAGTTCTGAACTGAACAGCACCGAGGCACCGCTCACATTAATATACTAATTTAACAGTTGAACTCACCTTCTTGGTGCACGAGAATGTCTTAGTTTCAAAACTTTGGTCACGACGCCTAACAACGTTACTGCAATGAGTGACGAACGTCTAACGCAAACCACAAACAAAAGCTTTTTATTTACACTTATCTCAAAAAGAAATTTGCGATACGAGATTGGCGGGCACCTTTGAGCGATGATGCAATCACTTGGCACCGCGGTATCCGCATTTCAATCAGCTGCAACACTTGAACCATTCGCGTGACGACCAACGCGCTCTCAAACTGGCTTGGCTGAAGGCTTGGCTTGGCCGAAAGCCACCAATGTTGCCAGCCGCAATTTAAAATTACCGCGGCTTTAGTGGGCGGAGAGCGGCGTGGTCAAGTCTGTTGTCAGCCCGCGTCAATGCGGCAAAAGTCCGCTTTATGCGCCCAATTTCGACAAAAAATGTCGCTGATTTCGTCCACTGTAGCCGATAGTCCGTTGTATCGCGGTCCGTTAAAAGCGAACTTCACTCCATTAGTTTAATACACAGACCAAACTTAGGCTGAATAATGGTCCGTTGTAACCGAAAGTCTGTTGTACGCGGGTCCGTTATAATGAGCGTAGACTGTATACAGTCGCCGACCGTTTATTCGGACTCGGCGGGAACCGCCGAAAAGTCCGAATAATCGAGAGTCCGAATAAAAGGATGCACCAGAAATAGAGCACCTTTATTGGCCCAGTGGCCGGAAAAGCTTGTCAATGCACGTCTGCACACAAGCACCATCACAGAAGACCGAGTCGGGCTGTATTTCAGCCAGTGTTTGGCCATAACCGCAGGTTGTAGCGCTGCCACGGCCTGCGCGTCATCGGAGTCGCTGTTCACCTACGCTGATTCGGGGACCCGACAGACGATCTCATCATCGCCCAACTCGGCGAAAGCTCCCAAATAACATCGTATTGAGGTCGGCCGCCTTCGAATTGACGAATAATTGTGGCCTCTTTCGCCATCCCTAATGCCTTGTGGTTGCCGCGTTTCTTCGTTAGTACCGACCGCGCGGATGGAATGGGTGGCGTCGTAGCTGTCGTAGCCATTTCAGTAGATTAGGCCTAGCCACAAAACAACTGACAAGCAAACTTTCAAACGCCAAAAGGGAACGACATCAGGCTAGTTCGTGCTGCAGAACTCGTGATTCCGTCCTTCCTTGGTCCGTTCCGTACGCGCGGCCATTTTGAACGTCGCACCAAGCAGCTCCGAGCGTAGCTTGGCTTGGCTTGCTGTTTGGCTGTGAATGGATCGGCTGTCTGAAGTCGAAAACGCCCATTACGAGTCGCCAAAACACATAGCCTTCGAGATCGACATTTGTAATTTCTGCGCTTTTACACTGGCATGATGTCCAGCCATACACAGTGCAACCTTTCAGTGCTGGCAACCTAGCGAAGATATTGTAAACACGTGTGTAAACATCGCGGACAGCTGGTCATGGAGTTCGACGCCGCTCTCGATCAGCCAGCCGGAGTCCGGAAATATCGAACGGCGCGCCATGGGGCGTCCGAATTTTCGGTCGTGAATTTACATTACTTCAATGGGACGAGTGACGGTGCCGCGAGGGTGTCCGAATAAATGGGCATGTCCGAATTATCGGCGTCCGAATAAACGGTCGGCGACTGTATTTGCAGTACAGTCAACCTGCACTAGTTAAACTCTAATAGAACCTTCAGAAGGGCACAAAGATGGATGTTTTTTATGCACAGTTACTGTAATCGCGTGTAATGTTGCGCGCTTGTTCTTGCGCACTTGAACGTCAAAATGTCTTAATATTTTTTTCTTTTCCTGCGGTTTTTCTTTCTCCTCTTTTTGTTTTTTCTCCTGTAGCATCACCACTTCACCGAGGACATACAGACGCGGCAGTACCGATGCCTTGAGGTCCTCTTGGGAGCTGGCTACGGCACGCCTGCCGACATTTGGAGCACAGCCTGCATGGTGCGTGATGACTGCTTGACCAGTGATCTTTAAAGGGAGACGTGGGTGTTAAAAAACATTTTTTTTTAATAGTTGGGTAAACGAAATGAACTTTAATATACTTATTAAGTTTTTTCTGCAGATTCCAAATCTCTTGAGTAGATTTTTAATATAGCTGGATTAGAACAAGAGATATGCCATTTATTTTTTTTTTGGCCATACCTCTTACGGTGATTTTTCGCCAACTTTACTTTGCCAAATACTTTAAACAGAGTAAGTTGCAATATTGCCGTAAAGCTGCTCTAGCCAGTGATGCCATTTATTTTCTTGTAGTATTGTACATCAAATTATTCTCAATAATCATGAATAGTGCATAGCAAAAAAATTTGTCACTCATATTTGCAACCATTTATATTGCACTGGAGGTTTGTTGAAAACAGTCGTATTAGCATCACTGGCTAGACCAGCTCTTTTCGCAGTCTTGCCACATGCTTTGTTTTAGTGCTCCACAAAGCAAAGTTGCCAAAGCACAGTAATAAATACGCTTTCAGAAATTTCATATCTTTTATTCTAATGCAGCTAATAACAATCTACTTGAAGATTTTGAATCTGCAGAAAAGACTGAATAAGTGTATCGAATGTCATTCATTTAACACAGCTAATAAAGAAAAAAAAACAGGGAACATGTGAGAAATAAACAGGGAAGAACATGTGAGACACACGGGCACTACCACGCAGCACTTTATTGAGAACTAATGACTGCTTGAGAAAGGGCCTGTCCCAAAGTGCTGGGATTGTGCTCCGCAATTTTTATTGCATATTTCAAGGGACGTCAAAGGGAAGCACGGAAAGTCAAGCTATCTATATGTATAGGTTATTCACCTAGAAGTCTCTCATTACTTTCTGTATGTTATTGTGTGACATAGTTGTATAGAAAAATGGTACCGAAAGTCCCACTGCTACACCCCAACTTTTAGTTGCCTGTGGCCAAAACACGCGAGCAGACATAATTGAGACACTTCCATCTGTGTAAATTGTTCATCGCTGATGTCGCTTGACTGCTATTATGGCCAATTAATAGGGGAGGCCGCCCAGATTTTTCGTTTTGTCATAAAAGCTTCTCTCCTAGAAAAAGTTGAAATCTGACTGGTGATGCCAGCTGTGTTGATCTTTAAGAATATACAGGCATGGTACAAAACAAGTGGCTTTGTCTGCTTTGTTTTTTTTTTTTCTTCTGCAATGTCTTGTGCTCTTAGTTGTCTAGCTATCTGTGCCAACTGACTGGAGTTTGTGGTCTATACGACTGTTTTGAATCCGAGATTGCGAATTCGGGGCTGCTGCTCTTACCCCACGCACTGCTGTTTGATGCCGTTCCCGCAGGCATTTGAGCTGGCCACGGGCGACTACCTTTTCGAGCCGCATTCGGGGGAGGACTACAGTCGAGACGAAGACCACCTGGCCCACATCATTGAACTCCTCGGAGAGATCCCCAGGCACATTGCCTTCTCGGGCCGATACTCCAGGGAGTTCTTCAACAAGCGAGGTCAGTCTCCCTGTTTCTTGAACTGAACGTCAGGAACTCTCCTTCCCAACTCTGCTGACTGATTTGATGATCAGCTCTCAGAGGTTCCAGACAGTTACGGTCTGGTCAACAGGCCTTCCTCTTCTCTGAGAGCTGACCTTTATCTCTTGTCTGCAGTATTTCTCACAGCATCCCTAAGCATTGAGTTGGCTGTGTTAGTTTCAATGGTGGTTCATAAAGGGGCCCTGCAACACTTCTTAAGCATGGTCGGAAAACGCTGCCAATCGGTAGTCGAGGCTCCTGAGAACACGCGAGACAAACGTTGTAGCACAGCACGTTGCCTGGAATTTACTGTTAATTCTCAAAGGCCAGGTAGAAATTGTTCCCTCTTCTTTCTACAAATGATGCCATATACCCTAATGGACCGCCCCATATACCTAAAATTTACGGCCATTGACTGATTTAAGCATCGCGGGCTGCATAGTTATTGCGGCCGCCGCAAGAGGCCGCCATGTGCCTGCACTCGCGATCACACTGAAAGTTAGGAGCACATTCGAAGAAACAAAAAGAAAAAGTGCTCAAGGTCATGATGTGTGTGGGATGTACCTTGTTTCCACCGTGCCATCCCTCCCTGCTTAGCTTCCAGCATGTTTGTCGGGATGAAATTAGAGAGAGAGCAATTAAAGTGTGCGACAAACCTCTGTAACGCCGCTTGTACTTGATGGACCCTAAAATTTTTGCGATGGTCGATTCGTGAGGCAGTAAACTCCTGTAGTGAAGCCATTCGATGGTTACTTGGAAAAGTGTTGCAGGGCCCCTGTCCGATCTGATGCTGCTCTTCGTCATGCATAAATTTGCTGTTCATTGCAAATTAGTTCTCTGGAATCCCGCAATGTAGCAGAAGGGATACGAAAGGGAAATTGATTACCACCTGTTTGTGGCACGAAGCCACAAGGAAATCCATATGGATTTTTCAGAAAGCTTCTTAGTTGCCAAAACATTCCTCCTGGTTCGGGCTCGAACCCAGGACCAGCGTCTTTCCTGGGGAGGGGGGGTGGGGGGGGTGAGGTCGCTCTACTAATTGAGGTAACCAGAAAGCTAGCGATTGGCAGTGCAAAGGTAATTTTACCAAAAACTCGAAGCATATGGACACATATTATTGCAAATCAGTTCTGCAGAATCCTCCAAGGGGGGCACAAGGGATAAGAAAGCTGCAACTAAGAAGCTTTTTTCTGTGAAGTCCGTATGTATTTTCTTGTGACTTCGTGCTGCAAAAGGGTGGTTGTAAATTTCCCTCTCAAATTTGCAGTTTAGCGCCTAATGCGTGACTAACACCTCCTGCGTTTTTGTCGCTGTTTTGCAGGGGAACTGAGGCACATCAGCAACCTGAAGCCCTGGGGCCTCTACGAGGTGCTAACGGAGAAGTACGACTGGACCCCCTCGGATGCACAAGCTTTCGCCGACTTCCTGCTGCCCATGCTGGCGTACGACCCGGCCTCGCGGGCCAAGGCCTCTGACTGCCTGCGGCACCCTTGGCTCGCCACGCAGACGCCGCCCAGTGGTGGCGCCGGGAACAACAGCGCCGCCTCTGGCCCCCGAGACGAGGCCGTCGTCTCTTCGCGTCCCCCCTCCCTCGTCGCCGAACCAGCGTCGACCCCCGTCGTCATCGTCGTCGTCCTCGTCGTCATCCTGAGAAGGCCGCCCCTGCTCGTTGTCTGTGTGTTGTGGTGTGTTCCAACAGAGAAGGACTTGCTGCATTATGGGGACGAAGTGCGGTTGACGGCGGCGGCGGCAGGGGGGGGCATATCAACTCCTCGAGTTGCGTGCGCACTGCGGGGTTTTCTGGGAGGGGGGGGCGGAGTGGCGGGGCAAGGAGCAGGTGACTCTGGATCGCGCGTTTCTCTCTGTAAAGCTGCGAGTGCTGCTGCATATCTGGAACCTTTCGTTTAGAAAAGACTTGGGCTGCTTTCTCTTGGCTCGCTCGTTCTGCTCGACCCTGCCCGCTCGTCAACTGGCCTGTACATGAACTCGTCAATTGTTTCCACTTCCCATCCCCTTCGTTCTCTCTTCGTTTACCCCCAAACATAGCTGCAACATACGGAACTTGGTTATCGGTAAAGCAAGCCACAGTTTACTGTAGTACTGCTCTCCCCCATTTACACGTATAACCCGGCATTGGTTAGGCTTTGAGTGAGACTTTGGGGTTGCGTGCGCAAGAACGTATTGTGTGGACCGTGCAGCAGCAGCAGCAGCATTTTTTTTTTATTCGTAGGTTTCGCAGCTTTGTTGATGACAAATTGGTTATTGTCATCAACATTCGGGCAATTAACATTGTCAACACCTCGAGGACGGACATTTCTCGGGCATGGCTGCGACCGTGCTTCACCAGCTTAAAAGGAGTTGCAGCGGGGGCATGCGTCTTTTTTTTTTTTTTCTCCCGCATCTCTCAAAAATTTGTAAAGCACTGTGTGCAAAAAATTCACTGGCTTCATGTAATTAAATGTGCAATCTGCCAGACTGCAGCTTATGTAATATGCCTGTGTTGTGTCTTCAAGAGGGATTTGTGAGGACAGTATCCTTCAGTGATCACTTTTTGGGATATGAACATCTCCGCAAGATTTCTTGAAAGGCTGCATGGAATATAGTGACATCCACATCCGACAGCATTCCTGGCCTTGTGCTGAGCGTTTGGAATGCTGTCGGGGCTGTTGATGCATAGTCGTGCGGATTGAAAGTGATCGTACCCATGGAAGTGATCACCTAAGAATGATACCCTTTTTCTTGCTTACTTGAAGATATTTTGAAGTCTGTGTGGGCAGGTGTGTGTTCATATGCATGAATACCAGGTTGCCGCATTTTTTTCAGTCAAATGATTGGAGCAGGTTTATAAGTACCGGTTTTAGGCATACTTTCACGTCCCCGCTTATCAGCTGGGTTGCAATGGCTTTCACGTCCCTGCCTTATGAGCTGGGTTGCAGTGGCTGCTTGCACAATGTGAAGCTGCTTACCGCGTTTCATCTTTGGGCAAGTGAAGTTCCTTTCATGACGTATGAGCTTTGTCTACTGTGAAGACTTAAGAAATAAACATACGATGGCTCTCTCTAATTCTTGTTTCAGATATTCTAACTTAGTTTTAGGAGCGATGCATTGCAAATTCTCTCAATTTTTTCTCTAAACTAGTTTTATTGGCCTACTAGTGGTTGGTTTCCTAGACATTCTCTTGACATGAGGATAGAATTCGCTTTGTGGTGTATAGTTGCAGTGCTACATTTGATTAACAAGATTGTGGCTTGCTTGTCAGCTGCAGTCCTTATCCAGAGCATCTGCAATTGGTTACGCGAGCTTGTATCTAGCACAGGTTAATATAAAGCTGCCAACTTGGCCATGTTGCCGGATTTTGTTTATAACTGCGCACTACCTTATTCCTAAAACCTTTACATTGTGGCTTCTATGGCGCAACCTTTTGCCACAAGTTTGCCCCTCCCGTGGAACTGCTTGCAGGTAACTCTTTGCAGAAGCAGTGTGTTGGCATCTGGTTGAAGCTTTGTTGAGGTCTTGTATTTTTGTGCAAAGTGTCTTTGTGGGGGGGGTGGGAGGGGGGGGCAGTTCCAGGCGAGTTTCAGCCTGGCTTTATTAGTTAGCAGCTGTGGACTGGACACTTGAACCTAGTTGGCACCTCGGTAGTTTTGGAACATTTTTCTTTTTTTTTCGTAGTTCGCATGCAATGTGTACCTCTTTCGGTGCCTCCGTGCACCCACGTGACATGAACTGCGTGTCGACGAGGGCCCAGTGTGCATTTTTATTCCCCCCAGAGAGGCGGTCTTTGCTTTTTGACACGTGTATCGAGGTGTGTATGTTGTATGACTGTGTGAAAAAAAAAAATTGATGAATGAAGTTCAGGGGTTGCACTTCCTTTTTCTTTTTCTTTCGAAAGTGCTTTTTAAGTTATGCTAATAAAACTCGCCAAAGAGTAAATTGACTGGTATTGATGCTTTGTTGATGTCGCAAGATGGATGCCTGTGTCTGCAGAAGTCTCAAACCGCCACCTGTCATCGATACAAACATGGCTGCTTGCAGTGCCCTGAAATGTGCGACCTTGCGGAAAGTTTACAGACCAGCGATTTCTCCACATTGCAGCTTCTTACTATGTAGCAGTTTTGCGGAACGCAAGTGTCCTGGTTTTTATCTTTTGTTGGCCATGGTACCGACTCCAAGACTCCAAAACGTGTGCAACACTTCCATCGTGGTTGTCGTAGGGGGTTGCAAAGTACTACACAGAAATCTCTCGACAGCCAGAACTGTGCAGAAGTGTATTAAGCAGTGCGTCTGGCTTCCAAATGCGTATTGCCACAGGTGTGGAAAGGCTTGAGTGTTTTGGTGCTTGTTAACTCGTTAGACTTGGGTGCAAATTGAACTATGGTGTGCCTCATAAAGCCTCCATGTTAATAAGAACTCTGGGCTCCATCAAGGTTGGGATTCTCGTCACAAGGGACATTGAAGGGTGGTTGGAGGCGTTTGCTTGCTTGTGTGGTGCATGTTCTCTAAACTTGATGGCTGCGGTGTTTGAGAAAAGGCAGACCTAGCGACTAGTATCAAGTGGCAATGTGGTATTTGTGTAGTCTTTAGGCGAAAACACCTGCGATTTTTTGCAACAAGCTTGGGCAATTCGTTTTGAGTTTACAAGACCTTTGTGGGCATTGGCTTTGATCAGTTTTTGTTGGCATGGCTCATTAAAGGCATTATTTTGGTTCGTGAAATTTGTAGCAGAGTACACTCAATCACAAATTCCGTCAAAGCCAATACGACAATGAACGAGGATGTTGGGGTATTAGATTTAGATACCGATTTTAGATCCGAGTCGCGGGTATCGTGAAGACAGTGCAGTGAAGTGGATCTCCTATGGAGATTTTCTGCATTTGGCTTCAGAGCTTGTGCGAATTTACAGCATGCTGCCGGCATGCTATTTCGATTCGGACAGTTTCAAACTACTCGCTAGCTGGTGGTTTTCTAGTTCTAACTACAAATCGCCAGTTTTCAAAGCAAAAAGCACGTAATAACCACCATGTTTGTTATGAAAATGAAACCGAAACTGAAAAAACCGCATGCACTAGCGCCACAAACACGTGGCGGCGAGCGTCTTTGGACAACTGACCAATCGCACGGCTGCATTCTGTAGCGCCGCGCGACTCCCATGTTTCGAAGCTTTCGAAAACGTAACCGACGTAACCGTTGCTTATCCGTTGGCGCGTTCTGCGGCGTTGGTAGCGTTTAGCAAGTATACTTTTGTCGGTCTTCGCTCTTCGTAGCGTCGTGTATATGTTGTCGTTGTGCATCTAGCTGAGTCGCGCAAGTAATTCTGTTGAGTGCGCCGGCGAGAGAGAATTTTGAGGTGATTCCACTGACAACTGACGTTTACCTCTATGCCGACCTAACTGGTGAGTACCCGACTGTTGTACTGTTGTAGCATTGCACGCGATGACTACGAATGCAGCCTCTTCGAGCTAAACTATAGTCTTGATTTTTCTTTTTGGCGTTGCATTTCTCTGATCAGTAATTAAACCTGGGGTCTACTGACTGCGCGTTCATCAGGCGCTCACGTTCTCGAAAGCCAGCACCAGTTACCGCGAACTGCATACATATTCGATGACCAAGCCTAGTCTATTCTAAACTGACTCATATAGGAGACTGTGACTGACTTTACTTCTCACTTCACGGCTGCAGATGTTACAGTTTGCATTAAGTAAATCGCGTACGGAAACTTAAGTACAAGTAACCTTGCAGTACTGACGAGTAGTTCGTTCTAATCCACCCATGGTCGTCACTATTGCAAACTTTACTGGGCTCAGCCGAAAGTTTATTCT
The DNA here is from genome assembly GCA_030522465.1 of Rhipicephalus appendiculatus. Lineage (NCBI taxonomy): Eukaryota > Metazoa > Arthropoda > Arachnida > Ixodida > Ixodidae > Rhipicephalus > Rhipicephalus appendiculatus. The sequence goes on from JALIZH010017967.1 coordinate 358,974, forward strand.
GCCTGCTTCGTTGGTTACACTCACTGAGTTGTTGGGAACTTAGTCAAGAAGGTAACATTTCAAAATGTTGCTCAGTCCATCGAAATTCAATTTTATTTGCGCGTTATGTTGGGGATTGGACGCCAGTTTGTACAGCGCGCCCCTAAAAAGCGCTCGCTCGGTGGAGATAGCCGCGTGCCTTTGTTTTGCTGCTGAAAATCCTGCTTATGACCAGTTCTCTGCCTTAAACCCTACTGTCAACTTCTCCCGGTTGTACACAAACACGTAGACTGCAGTTGATGTACTTTGTTTTTCATTTTTTATTTGTAGCAGTCATCTTCACTGTAGCACTACTGTGTAGTTCATTGTTGAAATGTTATCCCCTTTAGGTGCTTTTGTTCGTTGCAACAGTATGCTGTTTGTTCATATTTCTTATAATTACTTTCATTTTTATCACACCCTCGTACGCTACGCTAATTAAGGGTGTTGTAAATAAACGGCATTTGTTGCTCTATATTTTACATGCCCCTTTCCATGTCACACGTCGAGTGCTGGCATACTTGTGCACTGTGTTCCTTGGCTTAGAAGGATTTAATGCTGGAAGCATTAACTCGGAGATATGTCAATGCTCACTTGAGACTCGCGTATTTCTGTCTTGCTTAGCAGCTAAAGTGTTCCTGCCAACCTCGAAGCCGCGGGTTGGATTTCCCGCCCCGGCAGCCGCATTTAAACGGGATGGAAATGCAAGAGAACCTGTGTACTTAGACTTAAGTGTGTGGTAATGAAAGCAGGGGGGTCAGAAAAAATCACTCTGGAGTCCATCGCTGCAGGGTGCCTTGTAATTGTTATCTTCGTTTGTCGATGAAGATGGAAGTCAGAGAAAGAGTAGACGAAGGTCTTTTAGTATAATGACATTTACACAGTGTCAGAGGCAAGGTGTTGCAGCACAGGCGAACTCTCAGAACACACTCATCATTCTCTTCTTCTTTGGCCACTGGCCACACCACAGAACAGTGGTTCTCATGTCGGACACTAGCTAGGTGCCAATGTTATCTTGTTGTAGTTTTGGTACGTAAAAACAAAGAATCAAGTTTTAACGCTTCTCCCTCACAGACCTGCGTTGGCCATGAGCTGGGCAGATGCCTGGAAGGACGGGCTTCCGCCTGCCGCGCTTCGCAAGATCGAGGCCGTGGAGCAGCAGTCGGACAGGCTGCAAAAGGAGTGCCAACAGAAGCAGACACAGATAGACTACCTTCAACAGCAGTTATCCAAGGAAAAACTCAAGGTATTCTGTCATTATGCGACCACTGCAGCAAATGTTCCCTCTCTTACCATCGAAGTCTGGGTCCCAGCGTAGAGGAAAGGGATGGTTACCAGTCACTGCCTCCCTTCTTCCTTTTGAGCTTGGGAAAAAAAAAGAAGCGCAGCAGCACTAACTGAATGATGCATTTTCAGTGAGACACGTATATTTAACTGCAGTTGCGAAGCTTTACGCAGGAATTAAAGCCAGAAACATTTCCGAAGCTCTTGTTGCGACACATTTGGGCATATTTTTTCAAGAAGCAACCAACGTATACACTTATTGCTTGAGGTTGCCATTTCTGCCACTTATTCCAGGACTCTGATTTTGTGCCTGGTGCGATTACTATGTGTTATAGCGTGTCCACTACCTGCCATGGTGGTTTAGTGGTTATGGTGCTTGACTGCTGACCCGGAGGTCGCAGGATCGAATCCCAGCCATGGCAGGCTGCATTTCAATGGAGGCAAAATGCTATACACCCGTGTACTTTTAGATTTATGTGCACGTTAACACCGGATGGTCTAAAATTTCTGGAGCCCACCACCACGTCATCCCTTGTAATCATATCGCGGTTTCATGACATAAAACCTCTGCAGTTATTATTAGCTTATCTACTTGAATTCAAATGGCGTCTCCCTGCTCATGGCTGGACTCGGGAGTGTGCTTTTCCGTACCAGTGCCTTGCCCCACAGCCTCTGGTGTGTGATGGACTTCGCAGAATGACGAGGCAAAAGGAGCCAGCATGCGTGACCTGCGCAGCTTGGAGAGCGAGCTGGCCTGAGCTTCGGGGCAAGTACGACAAGCTGCAGCAGGAACTCGCGACCAAGGAGAGCCAGTTCCGCCGCCTTGAGAACCAGTCCAAGTCGGCTAGCAGCCAGTCGCAGTCGGAGGGCTCCTTCCTCTCGACACCCAATGGGCGCAGCAGAATTCAGGTGTGGTGCTGCTAATCGATTGTTTTGACGTGCTTATATATAGTTTCTCTGCTAAGGTGTAGTGGATGTGCAAAGTGAAATTCCTGTTGCTTTCGTAAATCTGGAGAAAATACATTGAAAAAAATCTTTCTAGCAATCCTCTTATCAATGCAGCAACACAAGGGCAAAGGGTGTTAAATAATAGGAAGAGGAGGACGATGATGGGTATAGCACGTTTTGAGTTGAGCGGCTTGTGCGTCTCGCTTGACTGATTTCGAACGGCCAGCAAGGGAGTGTTGCAACTGTGCTCAGGGCAATAAGTCACCTTCTTTTCCATTTTTCTAAGGCGAAGCTTCCTTTGTTGTACTATCCCTGGTTCCCGGGTTTTGGCACCATTGTGTTGCTGTGCTGTTTTTAACACGAATCCTAACCAGGCTCACCCAATTGTCTATTCTACCGAACTTTGTTTCTAGGAATGTTTCTATTGCGGAAGTTTCAAATCTCATTGAATGAAGAAAACCTGTTCTTTTTGTGCCGCATATTGCTTCCATCAACTTATCCATATTATCCAGAGAGTTTACAAACTTGAGCTCAATGTACGAATTTTACGGAAACTGAAGTCTGTCTACATAAAACTTTGAATGTTACTGGAAGGAGCTGAAAGTACACCGGGCAGGTGCTTTATCCGAGCAGTTCTCTTCGGAGAAGTTGTCAGAGCAAATGAAATCGGTGACGATAAGGTGCCTGAAATGAAAGCAGCGCTGTGATAGAAAATTGAGTCCTGTCTGACAGTCTCTACCCTTCACAGTTCACTTTGCTTAAAGTGGCAATAGCAAATCAGTGTGCATGTGTATCCCACAAATGATGCACGTTTAGGACGAACTTATACTTAAACAATATTATCCCTCCCCCCCACCCCCCACTTTTCACTCATCTCGAAGAATGTGGGGGCGGAAACAACTGTCATATTATATACCTAAATATATTCTTGTATCTAAACTAAGTGGAATGTAGTGACTGCTTTTCACTGGATCATTGCAGGCATTTATTTGACCTGTAAAACATCAGATTTTGACTACTGATTCCTGTGCTGTTGCTGTCATTATGCATTGAGTATTGCTTGATTTACTTGGCACATGTTTACCACCATGAAAAAGTTAAATTCCTGTTTTGCCGTTTGACAGTATATTTACAGTTTCTTCTCTGTTGCTCTGTAACAACATTTTACTCTCTACTATGCTGTGTTTTAAGAATAACTGTTTCCTTATATGAGAATTCGTAAACTGGGGTTGTGCTGGAGCCGACGTTTGAACTCACGCACTTGTCTTCTTCTAGGCTGCATCTTTCAGCCTTGAAGAAGACAAGTCCACTTGTCGAAAATGTCGGCTCCAGAACACACACCCTGTTTAGGAATTTTCATCACAAGCTTCAGTCTTCCCCCGACTATTGCCTTTTTTTTGTTTCCTTATATGTTTGATATATTAAAGTACTTGGTACCTTTTCCTTGATCATTCTGTAGATGCAGTCTTGTTCACCCATGTACGTTCCTTTCTTGTTTTTTGCAATTTTAAACAGAGGTTTGGGTACGGTGACATGCCGGCCACTCCTGACAACAGGGAGCTTCGAAGCAGGATTGCTGAACTTGAAGCCAAGCTCAGAGGTGGGTGTCTAAGTGAAGTTTTCACTATTTGAAAAGTAAGAAGACTGTATAATTAAAATCAAAAGCTAGTGATATGTAATGTTGCAAATGGCAGCCATTGGCTTGAAGAGATCATGCGGATATTTCAACGATAGGCTTCAATGCTTAGAGGGGCTATACTTTATGGCTGTAGCATATGTAAACATCTCGTCATGCTTTTGAGCTAAAGATTTTAAATTGAAATGGCAGCTTCCAAAACCCATTCGGCAGAGGAGATCGCCATTTCGACATACGCTGCATGACACCTGAAAGTTCGTGGCCACTTCTGTGTGGACTTTTCCAAAATGATATGAAACCGAATTTGATGTCTCTGCAAGCTTTGGTGGTCCAGTTACGCAGCTAGGGCATTGTCATTAATTTTTACCCGCATTTTATGTAAAACCTGTTTGTGGGCATCAAAATGGGCATGTCTCTCTATAGTCTGGTACAACTTGAGAAGTCTGGTAAGGCCCCGCTCAGATGACTGAAGCGTGGCAGCTGATCGCTGCCGCGACAAAGCAAATAGTCCCAATCATGCACTCGGCAATGCTCTCCGAAGGCGAAGTCACTGGCCGTTTGGTTCATGACGTCCGTCTTGAGTGCCCGCTCATTGGTGCATGCGCGTGTTCATCCGCCTTTGATGAGTGAATTTCACCGACTTCTGAAGTTGTATGCGACGGTAGTTTTTAGCGGGCAACAGTTGCCTGTGTACTGGCGCCCGGCCAGCATGCACTGTTCTGGCATTGTTTCTTGAAATACCGAAAATGGGTCGCTACTGATGCTTCTGCCAACATACCTGATGAACGTTGCCGTTTTTGTTTGAATACCTTAGCGGTGTTCTGCAGCATTGTGTAAAGCACATCTCTTATATTCCTCTTAAAACGTGACAGATGTGGGCTCATTTTAGCACCCGCGGTTGTAGCTTAGCACGTGAGGTGTCTCACTGCTAAGTTCAAGGATGCGGGTGCAATTTCCAGCCGCGGTGGCTTAGCTACGATAGGGGCAAAGTGTAAGAATACCCATGTACTCGGACTTAGGTGCACACCATGGAACCCCAGATGGTCAAAATTGATCTGCAGTCCCCCCACTATGGTTCGCCTCATAATCATATCTTGGTTTTGGCATGTATAACCCCTGTGGAGATAGGTTTGCTACACAAGCTTACCCTACGAAGCGACCGGGAAGGGACGCGACGCTCTCCACTGCCGTTGCGCACAAAGACGCTACGGCCGGGTTCGTCGACTCTCCGACACGGCGCAGAGATGGCACTCGAGGCAGGTCGTCAACAAACACGGGTTTATTAACCCAAGATACAGCACAGTGCGACAATCACGGGATTGCGGGCCGTAAGGGTAACTCCGCAAAACCGACCGAGTGAACGCTTGCCGGCAGGCGCTACGGCTATCACACAAAGGGCAGCAGCCGAGCGCACGTACGAGAAGCCGCCTGCTAAGGCAGTGCGTCTACCTCTCGTGTAGGCCTGTGAGCATCTGCCGCGGCGAGCGAGCGCCGGGCGGGAGCAAGCTCAGGGGAGAGGAGGCAGTCACGGGCGGCCAATGACGATCGGCGAAGCACCGTCACGTGTGCTAGCGTGATGCGAGGGGTAGGCATTGTCCGGGCATGTTCGGACAACGTGTCTCCGTGCAGGGAAGACCGACGCGTGGCTTGCACCAGACAAAAAGGCCTGGCGGCGAAACCACGGTGGCCATGTTCCCGGCGCTCGAGGAGCACGGGGCCAGCACTCGCGCTAGCTGGGGAACGAGGCGCCAAAGGGGAGGGCGCGCTCGATTCCCACATTCCCCCCTCCTAAAGACCGAGGCCAGCCTGTGAAAGAGGCTGTCCGAGGCCAAGTGGCAAGGTCAGCTCAGCCGCGAGGGGGCTGGCCAACGGGGCAATGTCCAAAAGGGGAAGTCGTCTACACGAAGGCCAGGACAGAAGAACGTTGCCGCACAGCACGGACAGGCGAGGTTGTCATTCCCGTTGACGCGAGTCCATTGTAGGCCTTGGTCGCACAACAGTCCCACCAAAAGTTCCACCAAAGTTTCACCACACCAGGGAGAGCCCACTGCCAGGAAGAAGGTCCACGGCCCAGTTGGAACGGGGCAGCACAGCACAACGGGGGCAGCCAGCTCGCTTGAAGTTCACCGGTCTGAGGATGGCAGCCGGGAACGTACGAGGCGTGGCTGCAAGGTGCGTGCAGCAGCCAACCGCCAAAAGTCGCTGGGACGAGGGCAGGTAGGAACAGCCGCCAGGAACAGCAGGCAGCCAAGAAACGGGGGGCCGGAGCGACCACGCCCCGGCCAGGGCCAAAGCTTGAGTGGGCGGACCCGCCGCCGAAAGCGGCTGCCGAGGCCGCCAGGTGGGCTGGGCAGGAAGGTGGTGTCAGGAGGGCAGAAGGCGGGGACCAGGCCAGAGCAGGGTAGACCAGGAGACAGCAGGCCAACTGGTCAGGAACAGGCTGGCGGCACAGAAGAGCCAGGCGCAGGGAGACGACAGGGTGACGAAGAAGCGGACAGAAATGCCCCCCGGCATAGCCGGCTTGCCAAAAAGGTGCCTGTCTGACGGTGCTGCCCAACAAAGGGGCGCTTGCCAGGGTAAGGCTTGAACAACACATCAGTGGGTATTTTCGACCGAGAGGGCCTTCTACCACTTTCAGACGTGTGTCTGCGCACCTTAGCCCTTATTCTCCTTTCACTAACGTGGCATGGAATAAAGTCCAGCTACCTGCTAGTAGGAGAAAGGTCGCTTAAGTGCGTTTCCGCAGGTTGTACCGGTGGCGTGGCTTGGGGCCAGCCTTTTCACGGTTTTCCTGCGGTTCGGTGGCCGCCTCCCCCCTCCCAAGTCGCTGCTAAGGGCAGCAAAAGGGTTTGAGGAAGGCTGTAAGAGCCCGAGGGGGCTTGCCCGCACGAGACTTCACTCATTGCCACACGCGGAAGAGCGTCATGCTTCATGCCTGGCCAGGTTGCAGAGCGGCACAACTTCTAAAAAGTCTTACGGCCACTCGCGTGATCGGCCAACCGCGAGTCATGGAAATAGCCTGGGATGGCGTTCCTGAGACTGCGGGGTACCGCCACCTTCGAAGACTCGTGGGGGAGTTTTCCAGGTGGGACGTAGCGCAGGAGAACTCCGCCGGCGACAAACAGATGCAAATCCAACGTGCCCGCAGCAATACCAGCCTGCGTAAACGGCACACGGCGCCGACAGCAATACCAGACTGTCAATACGCGCCCGCTCCATAGGAGCACACTAAACGGATCGCACTGTTGCACCTTTGATAGCTCTTCTCTGCTTAAGACGATACCGGCTGAAGTGACGTGCTCACCCGAGGCGATCGACCCGAAAGTCACTTCACCATCGGGGCTCGCGCCTTTCGACCCATTGGAGCCAGAGGCCACGGTGTCTACTTGGTGCGATTGCTCGCGGGAGTGGCGGACACAAATGCCAAACGCCGAAACGGGGGGCACGCGACATAGGCGTGAGCCACGCCGTTTTAGCTCCTTTTCCGGTAGCGCGCAACAAAGTTGCTCTGCTGCAAAGTCAACGCCCAGCGCGCGAGGCGGCCTTGGGCTCGCACAAGCGCTTAAGCCAGACGAGCGCCATGGGGTCAGGTTCCGCCAATGGCACTCCGTTGACAGAGCAGTCACGCTTCCGGCGAGCAAAATCTCGAGTGGCGTCCCGTACTTAAAGGCAGCGGTAGCCACTACGAGAGTTGCGAATGGTTGTAGGGCGCCGAAAGGGACGACCCTGTAGCCACCGCTTGGGAAGTCATTCCCGATACCCGTGCGCGCGAGGAAGTCGCAACCGAGAAACACAGGCACGGAAAGAGCAGGAAGATGCACCAAGCGCTGATGACGCGCGCGGTACTCCCAACGCACAACCGAACTGCGCAGCGCTGCACGAAACAGCGGTGCTGCCCGCGAGATGGAAGGCAATGTTTAACCTGGAGCTGAGCCGCAGTTGTGTGCAGCGGTAAATGCTCCGAGGTGGGCGCCGCCGTTGGAGGGTCGCGCGCCTGTTCTCCGCTATGCACGCCAGACCCAAAAGGGGCCAATAAACGGCATAGAGGAGAGTAGGGTTTCCGCACCGACGGATGAACGATGCCTCACGCGACGAGCAAACGTATCGACGGCGGAGCTCCGTGGCCCACAACCGTCGAACGCGCCGCCCAAGCACGCTGGCAAGCGAACGTCCGAAAACGCGGCGACGGTGTCGCCTATGCGAGCTGGCTCGCGGACGACTATGTCAACCCTCTACGCTCGTGACAAACAAGGGCCAGCGAGCGTGTGAACGCCAGCACCATGTGGCCTGAGTGGGGACACTCCGGTGCGGCGGGTTGGTCACTCAGCTGCGCTCCTAACAAAGAAAGGCCAGCGAGCGGAGACGACGCGACGGAGGGGCCCGAAAGCACGTGCTCCGCGTGTGTCTCGTACAGCTGAGAAAACCCGAAACTGGCAAGGCTAGGACTATAGTCCACATTCGAGCGGTTATCACCAAAGGAGGCCCCAAAGGCGGGATCTCTCCCGGTAGCCGAAAACCGAGGGCCGCTAAGGCAGGCCTACCTCGTGCTGTCGGCTTCGTCCGCATCGAAGGAGACAAAGTCCGTCGCCAAAGGATCGAGCAGGAACGAGCGCCTCGAGGGGGGTCTGCTCTGAAGCCATGCCGAAACCAAGTTGGGCGCCAGTTATGTGGAGATAGGTTTGCTACACAAGCTTACCCTACGAAGCGACCGGGAAGGGACGCGACGCTCTCCACTGCCGTTGCGCACAAAGACGCTACGGCCGGGTTCGTCGACTCTCCGACACGGCGCAGAGATGGCACTCGAGGCAGGTCGTCAACAAACACGGGTTTATTAACCCAAGATACAGCACAGTGCGACAATCACGGGATTGCGGGCCGTAAGGGTAACTCCGCAAAACCGACCGAGTGAACGCTTGCCGGCAGGCGCTACGGCTATCACACAAAGGGCAGCAGCCGAGCGCACGTACGAGAAGCCGCCTGCTAAGGCAGTGCGTCTACCTCTCGTGTAGGCCTGTGAGCATCTGCCGCGGCGAGCGAGCGCCGGGCGGGAGCAAGCTCAGGGGAGAGGAGGCAGTCACGGGCGGCCAATGACGATCGGCGAAGCACCGTCACGTGTGCTAGCGTGATGCGAGGGGTAGGCATTGTCCGGGCATGTTCGGACAACGTGTCTCCGTGCAGGGAAGACCGACGCGTGGCTTGCACCAGACAAAAAGGCCTGGCGGCGAAACCACGGTGGCCATGTTCCCGGCGCTCGAGGAGCACGGGGCCAGCACTCGCGCTAGCTGGGGAACGAGGCGCCAAAGGGGAGGGCGCGCTCGATTCCCACACCCCAGAGTTCAATTCGATTCATATTGATGCCTATTGTTAGAATAATAATAATGATAATAATAATACTAATAATAATTTCTGGGGTTTAATGGGCCGTGACCATAAGATGCTTATGAGGCACACAGCAGGGGGCTCAGGAAATTTTGACCACCTGGGGTTCTTTAATGTGCGCATAAATCTAAGCGCATGGGCCTCTAGCATTTCGCCTTCATCAAAATGCGACCACCGTGCTGGGGATCGAACCCGTGACCTTGAGGCCAGCAACCAAGCAGCATAACCACTGTACCATGTTTGCAGGTATTGATGCCTATCATGTATGCCCATTTCGAATCTATTGTATGGGTGATATGAGCATTACAAATTCGCGCCATAAAATCTACCAAGAGCCAAGTGTGTCAGGCTAAGTTTGCCAGGCACCTGGATGAGTGTTGGGCTGACCTCTTGATGCATGGGAGAGCGAGTGAGGAATTCGTGTAGAATTACCATGCGAGGCCTGGCTACTGTTATGGTGTTATGCTTTCTATTGGCTGCTTTTCTTCTTCTCTGGAGTTCGGCAAAAAAGAATTCTGCGAAAAATGTGTGTTCCACAGCCGCAGAGAAGCAAGAGGTCCACCAGCCTGGTCCCATGCCGAGTACCCCGTTGAGGGCACAGTCGTTGGATCGCAGCAACCATGAGGCGGACAGGCTGCGGAATGAAAACATACAGCTTCGCGGCAAGGTGTGTCGCTCCTTTTCTGCACGATATAGAGCTGCTGTGCTCCGTATGCATCTGTGCAACACTGCTGAAGTTGGTTGCTATGTGGTGTTAAGAAACAAAATAGCACAGAAGTTGGGACGAGATAGATGAACGTAACATTGATTGGCAGCTATTGAAGTAATTTGTTTTGCTCTGGGAGAAATATTATATGCAAGGAGTGGAGAGTGGTAAAGGGCACTAAAAATTGGGAAATACTGAACGAACAGGTGGAGGAGAGGCACTGCTGGCTGGGATGGAGGCTTGGAACACCTGGGTCATTCAATCCACTGTTTGTACTATGTATGTCGCTGTTATATCCTGTAGCGATAGCTGGTGCCTGCATTATATCCAAGAACTTTAGACATGGTTTGCATTATATGTACAATCTGATTGCACTTGAGTGCTCTTGCTGAGAATAAGCCTTTTATTTTTAGCTTTTATATCATCCTTGTGAACTGCCTATTTGTTTGTTCTTTATGAAAAGTACTCCACTCCTGCAATAGCCCTGCATAGGGCTGCAGTATTTGAAAATAAGTAAATAAATAAATGAGCAACAGTTTATGAGAAACTACGGGTGCATCAGGCGGGCTTAAATTGTGTAGGGATAAATCGACAGCGGTAATAAGATGTCGCTGGCAAAAGAGAGAGCGCAACACGCGCAGGAAAAAGAGGAGAAGCTCAAGCCTAAATTTCTATTTATTTATTTACTTTGTTTTGCCTCTAAGGTGCAAGAGCTTGAGCAAGCGTGCCCGGCAGGTCAGCCAGCAAATGGAATGCCAGGTGCACAACAGCGAAGCCGCCCGCAAGACCCTGGAACAGCGGAGCCGCGAGAAGGAGGCTTCGCTCAAGGAGGAGCTGCGACTCCTGGGACAAGGTGAGTGCGGTATAACCTCGTTAATATGCGCGTTTCAAACTCGCCGGCAGTTGAGGGGAGCCCCGCAACACTTTCTCAGCGTGGTCAGAAAACGCTGCCGATTGGTAGTCGAGGCTCCTGAGAAAGTGCGAGCCAAACATTACAGCGCAGCACACGTCCTGGGAATTTACAATTAAATTTCAGAGTCGGCTAGAAATCATTCCCTCTTCTTTCTACAGATGATGCCATATACCCAAATGACCGTGCCATACCCAAATTCACGGCCATTGGCTGATTTGAGCATCGTGAGCCTCATACTTACTGTGGCCACCAAGGGATGCCACCACGTGCCAGCGCGTGCGCTTGCGATCTCATCGAAAGTTAGTTGCGCTTTTCGGAGAAACAAAAAAAAGAAAAGGAATGTGCTCAAGGTTCATGACGTGCACTGACTAACGGACACTCCTTCTTGCTTCTTTGTCATCCACCCCACTGCGTAGCTCTCAGTGCGCTCGCTGGTACGTAAGGAGAGTGAAAGTGCTTGAAGCGTGCGACTAATCTCTGCAACTCTGCTCGTACTTGGCGGATTCTAAAAATTTTTGCGAACAGTCGATTCGGAAGGTAATAAGTTCTTTTAAGGAAACCATTAGATCATTACCTTGGAAAAAGTGTTGTAGGGCCCCTTTCAAACGTAGTTGCGACAATTACTGACAGTCTTCACAGACCCTGATATACAATCTGAATCACACTTGTCTAGAGTGGCTGAGCACGTGGCTGTAGACGCTTGGGCCGTCCACAGCTGCTAGGTCGCTTTAGCTGCAAGGTTCCGTTCATGTTTGAATTATAGCACAAGGACCTAGCGTCCGATTCGACTATGTTTGGTACAACTATAGCATTCTGCACATTTTTACAGAAAACAGCGCCTGAAGTGGCTGACTGGCCACCCCTAGACAAGTGTGATTAGACTGTACTGTAAGATGTCATTATATCAACAGAACCTCGAGGGACTGGAAAAATGTGTTCTAATTAACGGTAGTTCCGTTTACCAGAGGTCCAGCACTATGTTTTATACACCCCCTCGACATTGTTAGGTAGGCTGAGCAGGAACGAGTGAATGTATCGACTAAGTTTGTTGTGCAGCATGGCATGCGGCCTGAGACTATCAGTGAACTCGGCTTTGCTAGTCTCGGTTTCAGTGACGTGCCGGTGTTGTGCTAATGAAACAGAAACTTAGCTCTTACGGCTCCAATAAGTGGCAAATAACACTCAGTTTAGCATGGAGAGCCATCGCCACTGTTTATTACAGATAGATTTCTGGCAAGAAGACGGGTATTGCCAGATGCTACGGTAAACCCCTGTTAGAATGAAATCGCTTGACTCGAATTATTGCTTTCATTGGAATTCTCTCTTGTGCTGACGCAAACACATGCATTTTAAGCCTTATTACTCGAAGCATACTGATAGCTTGCTTCACTTAGACTGATCTAGTGAGGTGCGGCCCCAATGCAGCGGTTTCACCGAGAAGGGTGACCCTTCTGTTGCCATCACCAGCGCTGATGGAAAACGAAAGGGCGAAAAAAGCAGCAGTAGACACGATGGAGGGGATTTTAGCCTTTACTGGAGGAGCCTGAATCTCCCCTCCCTCCACGTCAGCGACCCCTTTTCCTCCTTGCTGTGTGTGCATTCAAATGTTCAAGGCCGAGTGGCGCGGAATGCATCTGGAAGGGCCTCGCAGACTTGTAAAACATGGGTTTCATTGCCAAAATGTGAGTTTGGAGTTAAATTTTCATAAAGTAAAAATTTTCTTGATGTGTAAAATCCTGTGTCTGCTTTACTTGTCCTAGTGAAAGGAGAACCCTCTCATTCAGTTAGCACTACATGCAGAATGCATTCATATGGTTCAGATATATTCACATTCTTCAATCATGGGTGTGTAGCCCGGTGGTTAATATACTGGCACCAAAATTTTCAGTTGTCGTTTTTTTTTTTTTTTGCGTCATATGAAAAGCCAGGCCCTAAACAGCCTAGAAAATGGGCTGGCAAGCATAAATACATTCTGAGAAATTTATTCCAGTATGTTTTTAAAATCTAGCTTTCTCGGAAAAGGGAAATCGACAACCAACCGTTGGTAGCACGAAGACGCTAGGAAATCGCCTCGCGCTGCCTATTGCTAGCTTTCTTTTTAGCTCGGTTGGTAGGGTAGGGGTCTCAAACATACGGCCCGTGAACCTTTCGCTGGCAGCTTGCGGCTTTGCATGGGATAAAGTTTTGCGACTTTGCTAAATAGTACTTGCGTTATTTTCTCGCCTATTGCAATTGTAAAGAGGTTTATTGGGCGAGCCGAACAAGCGGGTGGTAGCTCGAAGAAGTACGCAGGCAGACCAAGACGATGGTGTTCGAACGCCGATCTCGTGCCTTTCTTCTCGTGATGATGATGGTTGAGCCGGTGATATCAATGTCTTCCTTTCTTCATTATACAATTAATAACGCTTTGCTTGGGTAAGCTACAGAGACGGTACTGGGCTCAAGCATTTTTTTTTTCATGAGGCACCCCATACGGTCACTGTCAGTTAAAATATCACTGTGTAATGAAAGTTCAAAATCGGCGTGTAGATTTTAGTCATTATGGAACTCGGTATCGATATGTCTTTCACAACCTGAAAGTATCCTTATATGGTACATGCGAAAGGTGTTCATGCAAATGGCAATGTTAGATGACATTTTGTTCAAACTCTCTCGTGCCCCCCCATCTCTTGTTCTTGTATTGGCGAGCATGAATCTTCACTGTCCCAGCCCTTGTGAGAATAAATTTCATGACTGCAGCCTGCTAGCTGAGGTGGGTTTGAGACCCTTGTGGTAGAGCGACCTCCCTGTAAAGGCATTAGTCCTGGGTTCGATCCCCGGACCAGGAGGAATTTTTCGGCAACTAAGAAGCTTTCTTTCTGAGAAATCCGTATGGATTTCCTTGTGGCTTCGTGCTACAAACGGGTGGTTGTCGATTTCTCTTTCCTAATCCTTCCGCCCCCTTGTGGAATACCGCAGTACTGATTTGCGACAGTTTTCTCGTTGAGTCAACATTGAGATATGCATCTAGAATTTTCCGGTGTCTGGTGTTCACAGAGAACGGTCGTCTGCTCAAGGAGCTCAATGACACCCAGACCCGTCTTCAGCAGGAGCTCACGGCGGCGACCAAGTCCCTTGATGCCACCAAGGCCCAGTTGGAGCGCAGCGAGGCCAAGCTCTCGTAAGTGCCGTTCTTCGCATCATCAAACCACCCAAGGGACAGTGAAACATTGAGGGTGCACTACACGAGAAAAGTTTTTTCTAGTATCGGTAAATTAACCTTTCACAAAACCAAGAGCAAAACTCTTGCTGCAAGAAGACGTTTGGGTCATACTTTACTACAATATTTACTGCAGGGAACTGTGGAACTGCAATCATTCAGCCACCATGGGAATGATGGGGAGTGCATGGATTTGCCTAGTCTTCATCCCTTGCGACTTCGGATGCACTTTTGGCTTTTGTTTATTGTAGTGTTTTGGCTTTTGTTTCGGATAAAAGAATGGCTTGTCGGGAACCTTATGAGATTATTTGAAATGGCCAGCCTAAAAGGGGCTTGTTGGGTCGTACTGCTGAAGCCGGACTGCTCAACTTTTGCTGAACTTCATCTTGCGACAAAGTTGCTGTAGGCCACAGGGAGCCGAAAGAATGAAGCTTAGGCAAATCCATGATTTCCATGCTGGTTGAAGCGCCGTGCATTGCAGCTCTCATAGACACTAGTGCCAGATTTCGCTCTAGTCTACTAGTATGAAGCTGTATGGTTTGGTAAGTAAAAAAACAGTGCGAAATAAACGGGTAGGTCGTGACATCATCTTGAAATTCCAGCACTTATTCACTGTGACGTCATAGATTTGTATGGCATCTGCTGGGGCCAAAGTAGTTCTGAATTTGTAAAAACGAAGTACCATGTCCTCTGAGGGTGCCAGAGACTTGTAAGACTTGTTATGCAAAATCACATCAAATTTTGTCCTGCCAGTATGGCTAAAAAACTGCCCCATCTCCCGCTAAAGGGAACCTGTGGATGCGAAGCAGCGGGGAGATGGTTAGCTTGAGCGGAAAAAACGTCGCCGCTCTTGTTTCGCAGCAGCGGTCCGGGCGCTCATCGTGGCGCTGCACAGGAGAGAGAATGAGGCGCGCTCCGTAATTTTCATACCGCGGAACTACTGTGGCGCCCCCCAGCAGAGGATGCAGCTGTTGCACCTCCTGTCGTGCGCGCCACTTCATAGAGGATTCCTAGAGGAGAGAATGGGGGGGGGCGGGGGGGTGCAGTAGGAGAGGAGAGAGAAGGGAAGGAGGACGCGCATGCGCTGTGGGACGCGGGAGCCGCTCCGTAGAGTAGAGGATTCCAAGAGGAGAGAAAGGGGGTGAGCTTAGGAGAGGAGAGAGGGGGAAGAGGACACGCATGCGCTGTGGGGATGTGGGACGCGGGGGGCCGCTCCGTAGAGTAGAGGATTCCAAGAGGAGAGAAAGGGGGGCGAGCGTAGGAGAGGAGAGAGAGGGGGGAGGGGACGCACATGCGCTGTGGTGGTGTGGGACGCGGGAAGGTAGTTACCGTGGCATCGCTTGCTTGCTTTTCTCAGCACCCAGGAGGGTCTTGTAGCGGACTTGCGGAAGCAGGTGTCGAGGCTGGAACAAGAGGAGCGCCAGTCGTCGACCCAACTGGCCGATGTGAACCGAGCTCTCAAGAACCAGGAACAGGCTGCCAAGGCCGCTGAAGCAAAGTGAGTGTTTGCGATTTGGTAATCTCAAGTATGTTGAAAAAAAAGTGCGCAGATCGATTCGGGAAAAGTCTACTGCATGGTGAAGTCTACCCATTTTCTCCAGTACAGCCGGCACTAGAAATACAGGAAGTTAGGAGCTAAAGATGGGCCGCAGGTTACGTGCAAATTTCGGTGTGCGTCGTAACGTCACAGCAATGCAAGGCAGGTGGAAGTGAAAGCGACGGCCAAAATTGACAGTGGATGACGATGGGGGAGTGGATACTGGTGACCGAGTGAAAATAATGTTTTCACCCGGTTTTAGTTGCCAGTTTCAGGTGCAAAGTAAAATAAATATGTGCATGGGATCTTCCTTTTCAAGTTTTTCTGCGGGTTGAAGCTAGGGGCCATCGATCACTTGCAGGTGTCGGGTTATGTGCGAGAAAATACGATAACGGTTACTGGCAAGTCTCAATAGAATTTGCAACAGCATTCTAGCCAGCATTATCGTCAATGTCATCACAAGACAGTGGCAGAACAAGTTATTGTAAAGTGTGATGACGATGAAACCGTGACAGTGCACCGTTTTCAGTGTGGATTAAATACAAAAGCTAATAGAAAATGAAAGCCTATTGGCATGTTATGCCAGAGGCATGTGTTCTTTTTTTTTTCTCCCAAAAGAATGCATGCATCGCAGGACAAACTATTGAAGTGATAAGGCAAGGTGTATATCACTGTCTTATTTTTGATAGCTGCATTGTAAACTTTAGGACCTGTGTCTCTTTCCATACATGAGCATATGTAGACTGAAGGCTCTATGCGTTCTGTGCAATGTAACTGCTGTAGTCAGTGGACAAGCCCGGCTTATTCGCGCTGCCCGGAACTAGACGAAGTGGCCACAGAAATAGACACACACAGGGTGAAGTGCGTACTAACTGTTTTAATTTTTGTGCTACACACATCCTTATGTATGACACGAGAAAAGAAAAGAAAGGAGAACGAAACGAACAGTGAAAAATAAAAAGCGCATGTTGTACATCAGTAAACATGTCACCATCCACGAAAGACACTTGCAAAGCATCATATCTAAGTTATAGCTGCCTTGAAAATCTCAATTTCTTTTTGAGATAGGATGATCGATGGTGAACTAACGCAACCTTCACTTGTATATGTATAAAAAAAGCCTCGATAATTTCTCTTTCTGTTTGATCACATGCGCGCTTCAAAACTTTTGTGCCATAAAAAGATAGCTTACATTTGCACGCAGCACAGTGCGTGGCCAAGTTACCAGGATGAGTTAACATTAGCAATGAACATGCATAGTTATGTTTTTTTAGCCGTGCATTAAGACACCGGCTCATCTGGCCGATGTATTTTTTTGTTGCAAGATAGTGGAATGCAGTACACAACACCATCTGTGCAATCCACAAAGCTATTCCTATGCATGACACAGAAATTGTTCCCCTTCACTTTCAGATGTGTTAACCTTTTGGCAAAGTCCCTTCAACTTTAGAGGTGCCAAGAAAGCAATCTCTACTTTGTGTTTAGCAGCAATTTTCTTCATCCTTATGGGAAAAATAGTGAACATAAGAAATGACCACTGGCGTTCGCCTTTGTCCTCACAAACTTGAGCCAGGGGGCACCTTCATGCCGGAAGTAATGGCGCACAGCTATTTCATGGCTACCGAGCAAATTAGCTTATCAGGGTACAAGGCCTAGCAACCTGCCTAACAATGCTATCTTCAACCGTGTGCACGACTTTTTGATGGCTTGCTGCATGCAATGCAAGGCCACACCTCTTTTGACTAGTTTTGAGTGATCTGAGTCAAACTTAAGAAGTTCCTTCTCTCCCCTTGGAAATTATTTTAATATCCATAAATTTGATAACGCCGCCTACGGGCTTTTCTAAAGTAAACTCTAACCCTTGGAACTGGCATTTAAACAGAGATAAAACACTATCCAGTTTCCTATGATTGTGTACCTCAAGGACACAGAGGAGGTAATCAAGATACCTGAAACAGGCTGTAATACCAAGTTAAAAAAAAAAGTAGTCAAGTGATCATATACAAATCATACAAAATAGGAGCAATGCACAACCCTATGCAGATTTGTCCGTCGCGGTGGTGTAGTGGTTAAGGTGCTCGGCTGCTGACCCAAGGTCGCGGGTTCGATCCCGGCTGCGGCAATCGCACTTCGATGGAGGCGAAATGGTAGAGGCCCGAGTGCTGTGCAATGTCAGCGCACATTAAAGAACACCAGGTGGGTCAAAATTTCCGGAGCCCTCCGCTACGGCGTCTCTCATAATCATATCGTGGATTTGGGACGTAAAACCCCGAGATACTATTATTATGCAGATTCCTTCTATATTTTGCAAAAATAGAGAGTTCTCATATTCTATGTTAAAAGAGTTCAGGTATAAATTGAGAAGGTCCGAAAAATTACCAACCCATATCTCACTTTTTTTCATGACCCTAGCTTCTCCAAAGTCTTCAATGCATCCCTCCTCTTCTTTCAGCAGTGGCTGACTAGGAATGTCAAAAAACATGTCCTTCACGTCAACAGAAACAAAACACTAACCTTGACATCCAAAGGAAAGCAGGCACTTCATCTGATCTCCGGATGAGGAAGGGTCTTGAACAGCTAGTAGCGACAGCTGTTTTTGCATAAACTTGGCAAGTCTGCCTCTGCCATGTCCCTTTGTCCTCAACGATGGTCCTGAAGGAGGTTCCCTTGCCTTATGAGTCTTGACAGTGAAAAACTGCCTCAGTGAGAGCTGCTTACAGGACTTCACCTACCTCTCGAGCTTGTCCAGCCCAATAGAGAACCACAATGTGGCGGCTTGCGAACATAATCTTTCTAGCCTTCTCTTGCCCTGTTGTATAGGCTTGAAGTTTCTGACAATTGTTTCCGGGCCTTTCTGCTTTAGCTCAGACTTCTCGAGCAGAACCAAGTTCAGTCTTATTCGAGGCCAGCAGAGCCAAGTTCTCTGCCCTAAGAAAACAAACAGTTCCCCTTGTCTTTGTCTTCAGACTTCTAGGTTTTGGGATGCAACTTGCCGCTTCGACAGCTTCTGACAAACACATCTGTTTAGCTTCTTCTGGCACCTTGCGAGCAAGTGAGTAAGGCGGTGGGCGATGGTGAGGGAGGCAATGCAAACTTCAGGCCTTTCTCGAGGGTGTCATAACGAAATCAGGGAAGATCCCGTATTCTCGAAGTGCCGTGCATTAAAGGAGCACTGACATCAAATTTATACATGTGGATTTTTTTGCATCCGCGAGTAGCTATCGACCCCCCAAGTAACGATTCTCGACTCAAAATGCAGTGGAGGGACGAATAAGTACCAGTAATGTTGATTAATATATTCGGTATCGAACGCGATTCAAAACGGGAGGAAAGCCCGCCAAATTGTAGTGCTGGTAGTGCTACCTCGCGGCCACGTCGGGGCCGCTCCCCAGATGATCCCGCTGCCACAAAAAAAGGTGACGTCACGTCCAGCTGACATCGCTGACATTTCGTCTGCTAGGAGCACACGTGCAGCCATGTCTTTGTCGTCAACATCGTCGTCCCCGCTGTCGTCGCGGTCAACATTGACAAGCGAGGATGACAACGACTTGGAATTGGGAATTAGAAGAAGCGGCAGGCTCGCGATCCTGCGTTAAATGCAATGTATCAACCCCGGCCGTACTGCCGGAGCACAGGAGCACCAACTACGCACCTCATGTTGTGGACGTTTGGCGAGTGAATCGCTGCTTTCAGCTGCAGTAGGGCACACGCATATGGTGGGAATAGCCCCGGCCTGGAGACTGGGCCTCGTATCAAATGAGAGACCCAACTGCTTCGCCAACACAGGATTCATCCTGTAGCAGCCCGCGTCAAAGTGAAGCGAGCAAATACGGCTGTTGATCACAGGCATCCAGTCCCTCGGTCCAACGGCGCGCCGTACAAAGTCAACCCACTGGCTGCATTGAGGTTGGAGGCTTGGAAATGCATGAAAGGACATGCACTTTCCGCTTTTTCTGCGCCTCGACGGGCAGGTTCGCACTACGCAGCGGCTCCCCCGACATCTTGGCACGTATTGTGTCGCTCCGAATGATCGCACTCGCGCTGTGGAGCACACGACAAATCAGTCGATGCGACACGATGAACCGCACGCACGGATCAACACAGCAAGGAGAGCCAGTGAGACCATCGCTGGGCGTCGGCGCCACAATAAACACACTCAGACCATCGACGTCATTGTTAGCGTATCACTAGCGACCGTCGCAGGTGTGGATGTATCACACCTCACACGTAGCACTAGTGTTGATGTCGCAGGGCACTCAGTTTTCCGTTGAGCTTTCATACGCTGTTTGCCCTCGAAATAAAATAACTTCCACGCAACGGACACCATTCAGATTTGGTCAAGAAGACCTATGCATACCGAGCAATCGAATGAAGGACACATCTCGATTTTGAAATTTAATGTCAGTGCTCCTTTAAGACACCGACCAGACGGGCCGGTGTTTTAATGCTTGACTTAAAGAACATGACTATGTGTGTTCATTGTTAAATCATCCTGGCAACTTGGCCACGCACTGCGCTGCATGTAAATGCAAGCCATCTTTTTCGTGCACAAAAGTGTTGAAGGGCGCATCTGATCAAACAGAAAGACAAATCATCGAGGCTTTTTTTATTCATACAAGTGAAGGTTGTGTTAGCTCGCCACTGATCATCCTATCTCACAAAGAAATTAAGTTTTTAAAGGCAGCTATAATAACCTAAATATGATGCTTTGTAAGTGTTTTTTTGTGGATGGTGACGTGTTAACTGATGTACAACACGTGCTTTTTGTTTTTCCGCTGTTCCTTTGGTTTTCCATTCTTTTCTTTTCTCGTGTCATACATAAGCATGTGTGGGGCATAAAAATAACAGTTGTTAGTACGCGCTTCACCCTGTGTGTGTCTTCTTCTGTGGGCACTTGGTCTAGTTCCTGGCAGCGCGAATAAGCCATGCATTCGTACCAACTAGACCTCATAGCAGCTTTGCTTGCAGTGGACAAGCATATAGTAGCAGTAGCAATGCCGTCTCTTAATGAATAAGGGGGGTGGTGGGGTGTTTGCTGTTGACTGTGGGTTGACTTTGTGCTTGTGTTGGAAACATAAACAGAAATGTGACTCTTTGCTACTGCCTTGGTAGATGTTTGCAAGCATGGCAGAGTAGATTATTTCTGGCTCAAGCTCCAAGTTTGGCAGAATGGTAATATGAATCATGCTTTCACTCAACTTTCCTTTTTATTTGTTTATCAGGAACGCAAACCTGGAAGTTAAAGTTCGTGAGCTGGAGACTGCCGTTGAAAGTGCGAATAGAGAATCTCGTCGTCTCGAGGCGCAGCTGCACAAATCCACGCAAGAACTGGAAAAACAATCACAGGAGTTGGCACAATTGCAGAGCCAGTTGGCTAACACCAAGGTATGTCATTCTGTTACATTAGGCGTCTTTGTACACTTGCTGCAAGTCAATCACATGGTGAACTGCAGTGTGGTTCAGTGTATTTGTTTCTGATAGCAAGCATGCTTCGATTGCAGAACCAACTTCTTGCCTCAGAGAATCACAAGCAAAGCCTGGAAAAAGAACTGTCTAAGTGCCGTTCTGAGCTACAGCGAGAGGCTGCTCGGTGCCAGAACCTCGAGGCTCAGCTGGATGAGGCAAAGCAGAAGATCGAAGAGCTTCGGCAGGCCGTTCAGCAGAGCAACGGCAACGCGGAGCGGCTGCGAGCGGAGCTTGACAAGTCACAAAAGACTGCTGCGGACAGTGGCGCGAGACTTCACAAGCTTGAGTCGAAGCTGGAAGACTGCGAACGACGTGAAAAGGAAGCGTCTCAGAAAGCGTCGGCTCTGGAGCTTGAGGTTCAGGACCTTCGTAAAGTCGCTGAAGAGAGCCGCACACTCGCCAAGGCACTCCGCGAAAAAGAACAGGAAGCGTCCGCACTCGCCAAATCGAAGCAGGCCCTCGACGACACCGTCAAGCAGCTTTCAAACGAGATCAAGCAACTGTCGTCGGAGATGTCGGATGAAAAGGCGCGGGCTGCGAGCCTCGAAAAGGAAATTGCGGACGGCAGGGACCTCGTTGCCAGTGCGGAAAAGCTACGAAAGGACCTCGAGGACGCTACAAACCTCAGCAGTGAGATCAAGGCTGCTTTGCAAGAGAGTGAAAGACAGAAAGAGGTTCTTCAGACTGAATTAGCACGTCGTACGGCAGAATGTGAAAAGGTACCTTGTCTTGAGAATGCGCTCGAAGAATCCAGGGTGCAGCTCGCCAAGAGCGAAACAACGTTGCGAGAACTCGAGAACTTGCTGTCTGAAAGGGAAACCGAGAAGATGACTCTGCTGAAGAGCCTCTCTGAAAAGGAATTGGCCTTGAAAAATTTTGAAAGTCAGGCCGAAACGCTGCAGAAGAACGCGCAGCAAGTGGAAGTGGAGCTTGGGTTGGTCAGGGACCGACTACTCAACAGTGACAGGGCGTTGATGGAGCACGAGTCAGCCCTCAAGGAAAGAGAGGTCCTGCTCGAAGGGATGAAGAAGGAGTTGAATGACACCGTGCAGAAAGTGCAGAACCTCGAGCAGGCAGAGGCTGATCAGAGACGGCTCGCGGAACAGAAAGAAGCAGAGATTGAGGCGCTGAAGCAAGACATTTCTGCCGAGAAAGAGCTCTCCAAGCTGCTGGAGCAGACGAGCCTGAGCCTCAACGAAGTCGAGTCCTCCAAGAACGCCCTGGAGTCCGAGCTCGCTGCGGCAGTTGACAAGTACGCCGCTCTGCAGCTGGAGTACCAACAATGCCTTCAACTCGTCGAGTCAAAAGACAGCGAAGTGCTCTCCCTAACTGTTCTCGTCAAGGAGAGAGAAGCCACGGCGGATGAACTGAGGAAGCAAATTGCGAGTGCCGAGCAGGAGCAGGAGGCTTTGCTCACGAAGGCGGGTGAGGAGAAGCGAGCGCTCGAGGAGAAGCTTTTGGAGAAGACGGAAGAGATAAACAAACTGAAGGCGGAAATGCGCGAGCACGTAGAAATGCGCAGCGCTGCGGCCGACAGGCTGGAAGCAATGAACACAAAGTTCGCTGAGCAGGAGGTGCAGTGCTCGGCGTTGCTCGAGGAGAAGAAGGTGTGGATGTTCACGCAGGTAGCGCTGGAGGAAGAGCTCGATTCGAGCAAGAGGAAGATTGAGGAACTGCAGGAGATGCAAACACTTCTTGGCAGCCAGCTCGCAGCCAAGAGCACACAGGTCGATGCTCTCCAGGAGGAAGTCGACAAGCTGCTGACGCACGAAGTGGCTCGTATTCAAGGGGAGCTTTGCCAGAAGATGGAGGAGATTGAGGAGCTGAAGACGACAATTGCGGAGCTCTGCGAAAAAGAGCAGGAGCTGGAAACGCTGCGGGGACAGCTGGTAGGGGCGTCCAGGCAGTGCTCGGAGTTTGAGCAGCAGTGCGAGGCTCTGAGGAACAAGTGCGAGGAGTCGTTCGCGAGGGAGCAGGAGCTTCTCGCCCAGCTGAAGGTCCTGTCTTGCCAGAGAGACGAAGAAGCGGCCGAGCGACAGGCACTGGAGCACGATCTGGTGGATAGAAATGCGGTTAGTGCCTCTTTTTTTTTTTCGATTAACACTGCTCTGTGGTATCTATATAATTGGGCACAAAAGTGAAACACTGCAACAGTTCAGAAGTATGAATTATTCTTTGAGAATTTCATTTTGTCGTTGTCATGATCATGGTTCATTAGTAGAATGAAGGTAAAAGTATAGTATTCTAATCTTGCACCCGAAGAACCCTGGGACCTGAATGCAAGTGAGATGTCCGAAATATCGGAGTCCTTTGTCCATATTTTGGCCACATTGGCTGGATAACATTTCCCAAAATTTGCTGCGTTAACGATGCCCTGCAACACTTCGCCAAGTAATCATCGATTGACCTCTTTATTAAAATTTATTGCCTCGCAAATCGACTGCCGCAAAAATCCGTGAAGTATGAGCAGAATTACAGGAATTTGTAGCACGCTTTAACCCTTTTAGGCACGACTTGGGTGAAGATGTGTTAAATGTGTCAAATTTACAAATTATTCCTACTCACTCGACATTCTATTGCAACAAAACTAATTTAATAATATATTCATCTGTGCATTTAATAGGTAATTTAATTAGTTAATCTGAAATTGTAGTTAGTGTCACGTGGTTTATTCACGTCTAAACGTACTGGAAGGACGAGGAACGTCAGGAGGCCGAAATCCAAGCAAGTGCAAGCTCGGGTGCAGATGCACTCTCCCGCTCGCCATTAACATCGGATGTGGCTTCTCTGTCAACCCTCGTTACCACCACCTTGTCACCACGCGTGTCTGTCACCCAGCGTTGGTGACAGACACGCGACCCGAGCTTGCGCTTGCTTGGATTTCGGCCTCCTGACGTTCCTCGTCCTTCCAGTATCGCTTTAGACGTGAATAAACCACGTAACATTAGAGATCTGTTTATTCTGAAGTCATTCAATTTGTTTTTTTTTTGCATAAATCGAGGGAAATTTCAGGCTAGAGAAGCGGTGTGATTTTGTTTTTGGTTATATTTATTTCGAGCACACAAAAAGATACATTTTTGACTTGACTCGTTTAAAGCAAAACGGCAAACATCTTGTTGAACTTGGTAGTTGGTGGAACTCGGTGCTATAAAGTTCGATGAAGATTACTAGCAGTACCAATTGCAATGAGCAGTGGGCCTATTAACGGTGAGAGTTTCATAATTCTAAATTTTTCATGCCTGCCCTTTGAGAGAGTTTCTACTGACACACAAGGCACTGTTTGTTTCCTCTGTCTTAGGAACGAGATGAAGGACTGTTACAGCTAGCTTCAACACAGGGCTGCTTGGAGCAGGCACTCGTGGTCGCAACTGAAAAGGACGCCCGCATTCGCGAGCTCGAAGAGCTTTCTTCCAGCACACAGGCGGCACTGGATGCTCTGAAAGAGGAAGCTGCCTCACTTTCCGTTTCTCTAAACACTGCAGATGGCAAGCTTCAAGAAGCCCAACAGAGGCAGGCACAGCTCGAAAAGCAGCTGGAAGAGAAAGAAGCGGTCGTCACTGCATTGACCGAGGAACAGTCTCGCATGAAAGACGCAGAAGCGGAGGCTGCGGCATTGAAGGAGAAGCTGGCAACTTTTGAGGGCTTTCAGGAAGACATGGAAGAGTTGAGGCAGCAACTGGTCGAGCGTAACGGGGAGAGGGACGAGTTGCACATGGCTATAGTGCAACTGACGAGCGACAATGAGGCTAGTGAACGGCAACTTGACTCCGTCCGGCAGCAACTTGAAGTTCAGCTGGAAGAGAAGGGAGCGGCCATCTCGGCTTTGACTGAAGAACAGTCTCGCATGAAAGACTTGGAGGTCGAGATTGTGGCATTAAGGGAGAGGCTGTCCACTTTAGAGAGCCTTCGGGAAGACGCGGAGCAGTTGAGGCAGCAGCTTGTTGAGCGTGATCAGGAGAAGGACGAGTTGCGTGCAACATTGGCGCAGCTGCGGAATGACATTGCTGCTAGAGAACATGAACTTAACTCGACTCAACAGCGGCTGCTGCAACTTGAAAGCCAGCTGGAGGAGAACGAAGGTGTTATGGCCACCTTGGTTGATGAACGGTCCTCAAAGGAGGCTGAAGCCGAGGCATTTAGGGAGAGAATGGCCGCCCTCGAAAGCATTCACGAAGACGCCGAAGAGCTCAGGCACCAGCTTGTCGAGCGAAATGGCGAGAGAGACGAGCTGTGCGTGACGATGATGCAGCTGCGGAATGATGCCACTACTCGGGAACAGGAGCTGGGCTTGGCGCTCGTGGAGGCCTTGGAAAGAGAGGCGACGACTCCTCTGAGGCTGCTGCAGTACATCAGGGACAGCGACACTGCAACGCAGCGCAGAGCTCCGTTGCAAGAAGTCGTCCTCTCACTCTTTGAGATGCACCGCCTTGCCGTTGGATTCCTTGAGGACCTGAGCGGCGCGTTGGAAGCTCGTCACGGACGCCTGCAGGAACAACACCAAATGCTTGCTGCTGCGCAAGACCAGGTTTCTGAGGATGGAGCAGCAAGTTTGGAGTTGTCGCTACAGCAGGTGTCAGCCCAGAAACGAGCAGTGACTGAGCGGATTGATAGGGTGAGGAGCCTCGCAAATGCATTGGCACCCTGGGCTGAGTCGCCGTCAAACATTTTGTCGTCAGGTGCATTCCTTGAATGCACTATGCAGGACAGCACTTTAATGGCCAACCCACCAGGTGACGTGACAGAGTCCTCGGATGAATCTACTGGTCTACTTCGTGCAAGGTGAGCCTCACAAGCCAACATGTGATGTGTATTTAACCTGGCCTTTAGATTGTAGAGGTCTTGTTCTTCTAAGTGAGTCCTCCCAAGGGAGCCCTTCGATTCATTGCCGACTGTGACTGCTGTTGCTGTCTTGCTGAATAACACACACAGAATTCTATTTGCATTCTCATGTTTCGTCATCCAATACTACCTCTGGAAGTGAACTGGTAGCCAGCTTTGTTCCCTGTGAAATTTAAGCATTGAAACAAGAAGTTATACCTAAATATTCTCTGTGCAACACATATATACCTTCATGTGTGTAATTTCTTTATAAAAGTAAAGCCTTCTTTGTTTTAAGACTCCTTCTGATTGATTGTGATACAGAACAACTCAAGTTTGAATTTTAAAGAAGTTCTGCAACATACAAGAATTTTAGTCAAAGCTTTTTGAAGGACATATAAGTGCCTCCAGAATTATTAGACCCAATATTTTCTTTCTTTTCAGTTCCGTCACGTTCCCAGACTGAAGCAGCCTTGGGAGACACCGATATGACCAACCTGTCCACATGCGAGCTTACCGTGTCTTCGACCGACAGTAATGCAAGCGAGGATGATCTGACTGAGAAGATGGCCCACGTGTGTAACTTGCTAGCGGCACTGCGTCGATCATTGCAAGGCCTCCTGAATCAGACAGTGGCACCTCCTGAGGCGTCGGCCAGGGCGTCGCGTCTGTCGCGGTACGCCCGGTATGTCGAGGAAGAGTACGTTGCTCTGCAGGAATCTGTGGACCTCCTCATGAGAAGGCTGCCTTACCTCAAGCCACAAGAACCTCAGCGCACTGTAAACGTGGTGTCAGAGTTGCGTGTGCAGTGTGACGGAACTGTTGAGGCTGCTGCGTCCGTTTTCTTCTCACCCGTTGGTGGCCAGGACAGCACAGATGAAGAATCTTTTGCTTCTTTCGAAGAAGAACAGAGTGCTTCGAACGCACAGGGAAGTTCTCAAGAGCCGCAGCCAGAACCCAAGATCGGCAAAAGTGAAGTGTTGAAGGCAAGACTTGTGGCACTTGCAGTCAAGCTAAACGTCTTCTTGACAGCGTTTGCAGAGTTTGACAGAAAGGAAGCTGTTGATGAAATGAGTCCCGAGATGCAAAACAAGGAATGCATGGAGCTCCTCGACTACCTCGAGATGTGGGCTGTGCGCTTTAATGAATTTCTCGGACAAGTCAAAGAAACGTCTGCTGAAGTCTTGCAGATTCTACATGACACTGCGGTCCCTGTCGAGGATTTCGGTGGAGAAAACACTTTGGTTGTGTCGAAACTTGCGTTGCTGCGGCGTTTAGTGCTGTCTGCTCTTCAGCAAAGGGATGACCTCGAAAAAGGCACAAGGACTCTCGAACAAAACCTTCTAGATGAACAAGCCACGGTGAATGCGTTAAGGCAAGAGCTGGAGGAACAGGTGCAGAAGTGTAGTCACCTGCAACTTGAACTGCTGTCCACGCAGCAGCAGCAGCAGCAGCAGACAAGCACGACCACTGCAGCTGAGACAGAGAGCTTACTGAGGAAGATCGAGGAGTATAAGCTGACTGTCGGTCAGCTCAGCAGCGCACTCGAAGAAGTTGAGGACACACTGCAGACCGCACATGCCGAAAAGCAGCAAACTGAAGCAAATGCCGCGGCACTTCAAGACCAATGCACCCGAGCAGAAGAGCAAAACCAGCAAGTTCAGATCGAGCTCTTGCAAGCTAGGGAAGCTGCTGAAAGAGCACAGGCCGAGAACGACAAACTTGTCGGTGACCTTGCCAATGCCAGAGCAGCCTCCCAAGCCACTCTGAATCTGGCTGAGCGAATTGACGAGCTTGATAAGGAGCTGGCTGAAACAAGGCACAAGAAAAAAGAAATGGAAGAGAGACTGGAGAGTGAAAGCCACCAGCTGGCTGTTTCGAGGTTGAGCGTTGAAGAGCTATCGACAACTAACAAAGCGCTCCAGGAGTCCATCGCCACTCTAGAGGAGGAGCTGCAGGCAGTCAGAGCAGTGCAGGAGAATCAAGTGGCCGAAATTCGCAGCATTTGCCTGGCCATGGATGTGGCCTTCACGGAGATCTCTGCAATCGGAGACACAGGAGTGGACTTGGGTGTGCTGAGGGATGCCTTGAGCCAAAGGCAACAGGAATTTGCCAGCCAGCTTCAGCAGCTAGCAGACGAAAAGAACGCCGCACTGTTGGAAGTGTCCGAACTCCGCGAACAGTGTTCTCAGGCGCACGCGGAGCGGGAGAGACTCGAAGAAGAGAAGAGGGCGGTGCTGCAGCAGGCCGAGGAGCAGGAACAAGAGCTACTCGATTCAGACTCCTTGCTCGAGGAGAACCGGATGTTGCAGGCCGACGTGGAAAAACTGGTGTCGAAGGTGGAGGAACTCGAGGAGCTCAGGTCACGTGTCGCTTTCCTGGAGGAGGAGAAGAGTGCCCAGGACGATCACATCGCATCACTCACAGTGTTCCAGACTACTGCGAGGCAGGTGCAATTGCAGCTGACTGACAGAGAGCAGATGATAACCACCCTGGAGGAGGAACTGCAGCTTCTCAGGCCCAAGGAACGCGAAGTTGAAGAACTTCGGCAGCTCGTTTCAGTGCTGGAAGGCGAGCTTGGAGACCTGAAGTTGCGGTACGAGGCTGGCCCAGAAGGACCTCGAAGAGCTGTCCCAAGTTGCGAGCGAAACTGCAGTCGGTCGAGGCTTCCGAGGCCGAGCTGAAGGGGCAGGTCGAGGCACTGAAGGACCGCAACGAACGCCAGGTGCAGGAGATGAGGCAGCTGACGCACGAACTGGAATGCCTGCAGGCCTCGGCTGAAATGTCTAGTGGCACTCTGCAGGCGCTCAGAGAACAGCTCTCACTTGAGAAGGAGAACACTGCCGTACTTACGGCGAACGTCGCTCAGCAAGTTGCTCAACTTGCAACGCTCGAACAGGCACTTCAGTCTTCTCAGGAAGAGGCCGAGAGATACGCGGCCATGCAACTTGCCTTTGAACATGACCTTCAGGCAATGGCAAAGGAAAGGGAGTCGACCGCAGCACTGCTGAGATCTGCAGAGGAGGAAAACCAGTCACTTAAATCCCTTCTTGACAACAGAACTGCCGAAATTGAACACCTTCAGCAACAGTACGAGACTGAGCATGAACAACACGAGCAGACAAGATTGAATTTGGAGGAAATTCTGGAGGAAAAGCAGCAGTGTCTGCAACAACTGAGCGCATTGCGCAGTGAAATCAAGGATCTGTCGGCTTCGAAGGCAGCTCTGGAGGAGAAAATTTCCGCATTGTTGCAGACGCTGGACACTGTGGCGGAAGGCCTTAACCGAGCAGAGAGTGAAACTGAACGTATGAGAACCTTGGTAGAAGAGAAGGAAGTGGTGTGCGCACAGCTTCAACGCGACCTTGATGCAGCAGACAGTCGGCTTGAGCAGTCAGAGGCTGAGCTGACACATTTGCGAGCAGAACAGCAAGCGCACTTGCACCAGTTGAATGATGCCACAAAAGAAATTGAGAAGCTGACGGCCTTGAAAATGGCTCTTGAAAACGACCTGTCCGACCTGTCGCAAAAGTTTGACGCCACCAAGGAGGACTGCTCTCGAGCAGAAGAGAAGGCACAGTCCGTGAAGCAGGAGCTGGAGAAGAAATCATCTGATATCGAAAAACTGCAAGCAGACTTCGACGTTCTTGGGCGCGAACTCGAGCAGTCCAAGTCCCAGTTAGCGCATTCGGTCGCCGAACAGAAGGAGAGTGAAAATCGGCTGAGGACAGCCCAAGGCGAGATCAGCAACCTTGCGGCTTCCAAGTTCGGCATTGGAGAATGATGCACGCACATTGTCGCAAGAACTCCAAGACGTGAAAGAAAAGCTAGCTCGTGCGGAGGCCGAAACGCAGGCTTTGCGTCTTTCGCTGGACGAGAAAGCGTCGGAAATGGAGCATGCTCAGAAAGATCTCATTCTGGTCAGACAGCAGCTTCATGAATCGCAATCTTTGGCAGCTGTGTGCTCGGATAAGCAGAAGCACTTGGAAGAATGCCTCAGCAGTGCCCAGCAGGAAGCCGCAGCGGTCGCAAGTGCCAAATCTTCCCTTGAACAGCAGGTGAAACAGCTGGTGGCTGAAATAGAACTGACCCGACAGAAACGTCGGCATGCAGAAGATGAGGCAAGCAAACTGAAAGAGTCACTGGAAGCGAGAAACTCCGATATCCAGTGCGTCCGCGTTGAGCTTGAAGACATCCGCGGCCAGCTTGAGAAAGCATCACGTGAGAAGTTCCGTACTCGAAAGTGAACTTAAGGTTGTTAGTGAGAAGCTTCAGGAAAATACACGGAGACACGAAGAACTCCTCGAGGATCTCAACCAGTCGAAATCAGCGTTTCAAGTTGCCCATGGAAAAGCGAGTTGAGCTGGAGGCATCGGTGAGCACGAATTTGAGTCTATATTTTTTAGTGGGAGGAGCCCTGAATCATCCTTTTTTTTTAGTTTACTAAATGCTTTGAAACGAGGGGAATACATTGCAGAAATATATTTCCAAACCAAATGAAGAAATCAGATACTGACTAGAAATGAGGATACTGTGAGTGCAAGTGTTTACCTTTGCCGTGCGTGCTCAGTAAGAGTTCTGGCGCCGGCAGCAGCTTTGCAGACAGTTGCTGGTACTGCACCTTGCTCTGTTTGAAAAGGGTGCTTCAACCTTGTGTTCCGTCTCTGAACTCCACAATCGTGCATGACTACAAAATCTGCTCAAGATGTTCAAAGCTCCGTCTTCGATCTGCAGCGTGCATTTTCCTGTCAAGCCTGATGGGGTGGGAGGGGGTATTCCTTCAGTACAGTAGACTCAGGAAACGGAACTCTCTTAAATGGAACTGCCGCTTATACGGAACGACTGCCTATAAGATGATTGGTCTTGCACCTGAATGCTGCAGTCCAGCTCATCTCAGTAAATAGAACCCGTGTTTAACGAAACATATTTTCTTGGTTCCTTCGGGTTCTGTTTAATGAGTGTCTGCTGTAGTTGCCGTTAAGGGTCTTTTCCGTTCTCTGCATCTTTATAAGCCATTCATGGACCAGAATGTTGACCTGTTGAACTATGATTCAGAGCATGTGAGCCTACCTAATCTCAACCCCTGTCGCCATCTGTTGACATGGGCCTCATGCAGGCTGCTGGTTTGTTGTAGTGACAGCCAATGACTACGAACACATGATATGGACAGGCTGAACGCTATCAATGTTGTTTGTGTGCCACTTGTCACATTCCTCTGCAAATGACAGATGCGGCCTACAAGTGGCAGAAATTCTGTTCTAAGAAATTCTGTTTTTAAGAATGCCAATACTTCTTCCATTGGCATAGTGCGGCTGGGGTGGGGGGGGATACTTAACCTCCTCCCTGCTTTCTATATGACGAACACCAGCCCAGCTCCCCCCCCCCCCCCCTTGCTGAAATGTTTACAATTTATATATACAGTACTAGGCTATAGAAATGCATTACTCGGAGTGTGGGGTGGCTGGTGGTAAGACTGACAGTGAGGGCAAGAGCGTTCATGACACATTGTGACTGCATCCAGTAGACGGCCGTTCAGTGGGTGGCTCTTGATGGCACTGGCAGAGAGCGACTTGCCATGGCTTGAAAACACTACGCTCACATGCCGCACCGTGTAAAGCGGCTGGAGCTTGTGGGCTTGCGTTACGAAGGTTTGCAGCGCTACGTTAGTGCCACCAAGAACTACAGACTGAACGACTGTTTTCCGAATGCAGTCACATTGTGTCACGAACACCTTCACTGTCGCACCTCACCGCTTGCAGCCACGCTCTCAAAGTATCGTGTTTCAATCGCCAAGCGCTGTGCATATTAACGCATGTATATACACAAAGGGGAGACGGCAGTTTCTTTAAAACCTCCTAATTTGCATCCCCCCGCAGTCCACTTTGATGCAATTTTATGATGTCTTGCTTGTAGATTGCTTCATTGAAGTCTCAGCTGTCGACGTCGGAGGCAAAGTACGAAGACCTCGAATGCAAGATGGCCACCGCGAAGGCGACCATAAGACGTCAGGAGAAAGAGTGGAAAACACTGGACAACGAGGCCAGAGAAGCTTCGCAGCAGGCTGGCACAAGCCGAATCTGAGCTGCAGCGATCTGGTGGCGGTGTACGCATTCAGGTACTACCACATTTTTGTGCATTTTTGCATTGTTGCATGAGGCTATCACACATTCTTATCCACGCTGGATGTCTTTTTTTTATTTTTTTAACCTTTTCCGTCCATGTTCTGTGAGGAGGCATGCCTGCTTTTTTTGACCAAATTCAACCACCATATTTACTTACTCACTGGCTAGTGTTGGCTACTCTACTTCTAGTAAACTTCACCTTTTACATAAATTTTACGCATATTCTTGCTTTTTGTGGTTATTAGAATCTTTCTTTCACTTACAAAGAAAAACTGTCTTTCCGCAAGCTTTCTTCTACTTTTTTTTAAAATTTTACCCTTAATCGGTTAGTAGTTGCCTTGTCCTTTCTCTCATTTAAATCACATCACAAAAGTAATTTCGTGATAATGCACTGTAATAATACCTGGGATAAAACATTGTCATGTATTATCCTAGGTAGTGTTGGTAAAGGGGCACTGACAGAAAATTTGGCGCCTGAGATAGCCTGCGGGATCAATTCTCTTGAATGTGCGTGTATCATCTACCAAATCTGAACACTAAATACTGCATGGAAAATAATTTATATGAATTGTGAAGTTCGCATGCCCAATCCAGCGCTATATTCGCTGCACCTTGCGACATTGACATCATACAAAGTGTCCCCAATCCGCGATGTCGCCATTGTGGCCAAGCTCCGAGATGCCCAGCTAAATCATGACGCCATAGTCAACATTGCGCTTTGTCCGCGCTTGCGCCAGCACGCCACTGTTCAGCAGCTGCTTGTGAGTGTGTGACAACAGTGAACGCGTGGAGGCCTCAATAAAGTCTTTGCCACCAGGTGATGATGATAACAGCAACATCATGAATAAAAAGGCAAACAGCGACCAAATAAAAGTTTTAAAAGAAACGACGTTTCGGCTTCCATACGGAAGCCTTGTGAACAATGAGGCCTTCATTGTGAACAAGGCTTCCGTATGAAAGCCGAAACGTCGTTTCTTTTAGAACTTTTATTTGGTCGGTGTTTGCTTTTTATTCATCATGTTTCGTCCCGACCAGACGGGTTTCCGTCGAACTCTCGATTTCATTTTAACAGCAACATCGCGCTGCTGCCACATGCGAAAGAATGTGAGCAGACTATGCAGGCAGTGTGGAAGTGTGTCGCAGTTCTGTGTGCGTTTCACACACTACGTGGCGTTAGTTGCACACAGCAGCTTGTCAATGTTGCAGCTCTCGCAAACCGAAACCAAGACTGGTCAGCAATAAACAGGCCGTAATTAATTATCCGTCGCGTGCTGCAGCAAGTAATGTGTTGGGTTATGACAGATAGGCCTCCTGCAACATATTGCAACAAAAAAGCGCAAGGCTAAACTTTTGTGTCAGTACCCCTTTAACCTGCAGTATTGTGCTGTCATTGCCAGCTTGAAAACTGCGGTATTAATGTATGGCTTGACTGTTCTTGGTTAGTGTCTCATACATTGTCTATAAAAAATGCTCATTGAACTGAACAAACAAATATTGTTTGCAGGAACTGGAAGCGACGCTCGAAGATGTGCGCAGGGAGCTGTCTGAAAAGGAAGACCTTGTCGTAGAAGCTTGGAAAAAGGTCGATTCCATCAACACGGACCTGACTAAACACAAGGAAAAGGTCGAATTTCTGCGCACCCGGATGCGTACCTACAGGAAACGCATTTCCGAACTGTAAGGACTCGCAAGCATGCATCTTTGCGTAAAGGGACCCTTGTGACACTTTTTGAGCATGGTCAGAAAACGCTGCCGAACAGTAGCCAAGGCTCCTGAGAAGACTTAGCCAAAAAAGCTCGAGGATGCTTGAGCTTTGCCTTCAAGAGTAGAATGCGATAACGTAGTCAGGCCCCATGTGTATCACCTTCTCAATTGCTAGCCTGGCTTCGGTTCTCTATGCATGCCTCAACCGTGCCAAAAGAAATGAACGGCATAGCTTTCAGCATGCTTGCTGGTACAAAACAAGAGAGAAAGTGCTCAAAGCATGTGGCAAATCCCTGCAACTCTGCTTGTATTCGACAGGTTCTAAAAATTTCTGTGGCAGTCGATTTGTGAGGCTCTAAACTCTTTTAACCCTTTGTGAGGCACTACTTTCAAAATGGAAATTTTTGCTTAAAATCTGCAGAACAACATTTATGATCACTTAAGAAAATGTTTGACACCATTTTCGAGAAATTCAGCTGAATAGGTTCCAAGAAAAAGCGGTACATATATGTACCACTGTCTTTATAACGTGGCATAAAAAGTGGTTTATATGTGTACTGCTGTCCTCAGGCGGTACTAAAAAAAGACTTAAAAAACTTGAACGGGAACGTTATTTATAAATATAATGGAGCTGTTTACTTTCCAAATATTTTTAAGCATTAAATGCACTGCAGAACTTGGTATTTTCTGCAAAGATAGCTACTGTGCATTTATGCCTAGCCCACGCGAAGGCGACCTGCGACAGGTATACATCAGCCTACACGATTTGGCGACTACAGTAATTAGCTGCTCCTAAAGCGGACTGCAATTGACGCTGCTTGTGCAAATAAACCCTCCGCTACAATAAACGTGGAAATACTGCCCATGTGCAACTGTACCAGTGCGATAGCTGCCCAATTAGGGCTAACACCATCAGCCAAAATCAAGCCCAAAAATGGTTCGTTGAAGAAAACTGAATAATAAGAGCAGCGAAATCTCGGTGTTGCAAGTGAATTGCCGGGTTCTGTGTAGTAAACGGGTACAATGGGACACTTTACAGACATGTTGAAGCGCTGTTTTCAAGGCGCTCCTTTACGCTACTGCAGTGGCTAGTGAGCAATCGGGGCACGTGCAAAATCCAATTTGCTCTCTGTGCCGCATGTAGTAGCGAAGTAAGAACTTAATATAGCCTTCTTCTATACCTCGGTAGATTGCACGACAGGTAAGAGCGGTGCCAATTTTGGCCAATTTTTTTTATTATAGGTGTTTAAAACACAGTGAAAAAGTGGCACACATTTGTACCACTGTCCTACAAAGGGTTAATGAAGCCATTCAATAATTACACTCACACCTCATCATAACAGTCACATCTGCCACGAAAATGCTTCGTTATATCCGAAAATTCATTATAAACATATATTCTTAACACCGTATCTATGACAAAGCTATTCTTCAATTACTTTGTTATACACGATAATTTGTGATATCCATGTTCGTTATATTGAGGTGTGAGTGTACTTGAAAAAAGTGTTGCAGGGCCCCTTTAAGTATTGTTTCTGGAGGGCCGCCTGCTACAAAATTTTTGATCGCATAACAAAGGGTCGGTATTATCAGATGGAGTGTAGACACAGGAAAGCCTGTTGTGCAAAATGCTAGTCATTCAGATGTCTTTATAACAATGTGATTGGGGCCTACTAAATACTTCTTCATGCAGGTCACTTTGCTGGAAACGTTATGCACTGTGACGTTTGCGATATAGCGAAAACTTGAGGTATGCTTTGTTGTGCAGGTCATTTTGTTAAAGAGGCATTTGCTGTAGAGACCTTTGTCTGTAATTTAAATAAGAAGGGATGCATCAGAAAAAAATGAGCAAGCTTGCACTTGGCCATGCAAGACTTGATAACTGCGAAGCTGGTCAATCCTAGTAGGAGGTTTATCGGCTAATGCTAGGTCACTTGGCTAAGGCTAGGTTTCAAACATGGTTTAATCAAGGATATTTTTCAGCCTTTTATGGCTCTTGCGTCGACCAGCTTCACTGTTATCAAGGCTTGTGTGGCTCATTGCAAGCTTCTTCATTTTTTTTAATGACGTAAACGGTTGCTAGGCAACCCTTTTATTTAAACTTGGTGCGGTTATACTTAGTAATTTCGGTAGCTTCGACGCGGCTCCTCCGCAGCTGTTGCTATGGCGCATGCACGGCTTGGCATGACGCCACATCAGCTGTCGCGGTAGCTAGGCATGGCAGGTTCTATTGCAGAGTGTGGCTTGGCAGCGGCATCTCTGTTGCTACTGCTGCAGCGCATTCGCGGTTTGGCATGACGTCACACCAGCCAACGTGGTGGCAAGGTGAGGCCAAGTGGTGCACAGCAGTGGCGTGGGTGGTTGCTAGAAAATGGTGCGGTGAGATTTTTTCCGGGAAACAGCGATTTCTATGCTGTGCTTAACAGCTTTGATGTTAAAACTAATCAAAGATCATCATTTCTGATGATAAGAGTGATGTAGAATGCTGATTGTCTAGAACCAGCACACCTCACCGTGATGATTTTTCAGATTAGATAGAACTGACTATGCATTGAACTTGTTTTAAGCTGAAGGGCTAAGCGGGTTTGTTGTAATGCAAGTGCAAAACGTGTCTTGCCATAGTTGACATTCAGTGGTTTAAGGACGACTACTTGTCGACTAGCTTATTAACAGCGGGGTTACTAATCAATTGAAACTTGTATCGAAATTGGTCTTGGCATTACAAGCATGACACCTAATGCGTATTACTCATGTGTGCAATGTCCGTGTCATGCTACAATGCAGGGAGAAGAAGCCCGATGCCCAAGTGGAAAACGAAGACGAAGAGCTTGGCGCAAGTGCCACTCCCGCTGCACCTGCAAATTCCATTCCCACAGTTACGCAACAGCCTCCCGTTGTCACGCAACTGAGCGTGTGCGCACAGAGCCCGTCCAAAGCAGAATTTCGCGTGACTGTGTCAGCGCTCAGGAGCCCCGCCTCTGCAACGGGAACACCAGCTGCGAAGATATTCAAGAGAACGTTGTCGCAGCCACCCTCAGCTGCCAAGTCCTCCGCAGGCATTCTCCCATCGGCTACTTCCAAGACAAAAACGACGAAGCGGTCCCTCTTCTCTCAGCCACGGTATGAGTGCAGCAGCAGTACAGTCGAACCCGTTTATAACGAACTCGAAAGTGCCGTGAAAAGTGGTCGCTATATCAGTAGTTCGTTGTATATGGACTCGCCCTTAAAAAGGTGCACTTAGCGACCAAACCGTTTTCTTTTTCTGCGTACTTCAATAAAAAGTGCTAGCAACCCCTCCGGTGACAAGTTAGGCCTTTTCCCGTGTTAAGCGACGCCCGCTGCGTGCTCACGAGTGAATTAAACCACCTATGCAGTGAACTAACGCCGTTTCACTAAAGCGCGGTCGCCACGTGGAGCCGATCATCCCTGGCTAGTTGCGTGCAGCGCGTTGCCTACTCTGCTCACGCCGTTATCGCCGGGCCGTTTGCTGGCTTCTGTATGCGCGCGTTTGTGCGTTCTTCGTGCATGCTTCACTCCGGACCGTGCACGGGTGCGGCGGGTAGCCTGTTCGTCCAACACGACGAAGACAAGCATATATTACAAGCAACGCGCAAGCGGACTTGCACGACGCGGCGGCGGCGGCGAACTTGCAAACGACAGCATCGCGCGATTGTGTTGCGGTTACTCCGCAATCATTGATAGGCCGGTCTTTGCCGTTACCGAAAAGACAGAACATTTTTTGCGGCACGTTGTGGTTTTGGCGAGCTGGCAGTCGGAGCGAACTTGTAAACTACGAAAAGTTATTGCATGTTGAATTTGTGGCTTCTTGCGCTCCAAGGCGTTGTTTGGTTCATCGTAGGCGGTCGTAGATGCAGAGAATGGCGTCAGAAAACGTTGCCGTGCGACAGCTGACCGCAAGACTTCATGCTGCCTTCTAATTTTTTAATTTTTTTCCCCCCTCACTGCCGTTCTGCCAGTGAAGAAACGCCTGGAAAGTGAGCGACCTCGCTCGCAGCGTTCGAAATCTGCGTGCGGTGCTCGCCGCGGCCTATGACATCGTCGTCGCGACTGAACAGCAGCGGGGCACGTGAGCGCGCGCCTCTCCCGTGCTTTAGAATGCCTGTTCTAACTTTTTTTCGCTTCGTATGCGCCATATTTTTACCGCGACCGTGTCTGAAGTGTTCGTTGTAAAAATAGGAGGCCTTGAAAATTGTTCGCTATATGTGGACGCAGTTTCAATGGGTAGCATAGGAAAATCGTAAGTGTACCGAAATATGGTCGTTATGACCGATTTGATCGTTATATCTGGGATTGTTATAAGTGGGTTCGACTGTATTTCTTCTTAGTTTATACTCTCTCTTTCAAAACAAAGGCGATATGTGGTATTACAGTGACCCACTGTGGCACTCCAGGGCTTATGGTGTTCAACTGCTGAACTGACATTGCAGGATCAAATCCGAGCCGCCACAGCCACATTTCAATGGCGGCGAAATGCTTGAGGCCTGTGTACTTCTTATATTTAGGTGCACGTTAAATAACACCAGCTGGTCGAAATTTGTGGAGCACCCTCGCTATGGTGTCACTCGTAATCATATTGTTGTTTTGGGACAAAAAAACCCCAACAATTATTATCATTGTATACTCGGCGACAGCTTTTCTTGACAGCACTGTGGAAGCTACAGAACCAAAGCGCATGTCTGCTGCCGCGCCAGAAAAATGGTACTGAAGTTTATTGATAATTTTCTCATTTGCCTTGCTGAAATAAATACTGCTTTATTTATTATGAGACTTATACAGTTGCGGGAAGTTGCAGGCAAAATACAGTTATCGTTCCCCTTGCAAGAATGCTTTCCTTTTCTTTCCATTTCTTAGACAGCACCACCTTTTCAGCCCACCCGTTTTCCGAGGAAACATGGCGTCCGTGACGTCACTGTGCGGCCGAATACGCGCTGTTTAGTTTTCCAAGAAAAATGTACTCGTAATAGGACACTGAAATGTACACTGAACAATCGAAATGTTTCTCCCATTCATGATTTTTCATGTATGTGGTTTTCTAAACGCGTTAACGATGCGAGCGAGCAAAACCGAACTCAGCGGCAAGCTGCCAAACTACTTGCAGAGCAACACGAATGTGTGGAAGCCCCGCCTCCGTAGCCTTCGCTCCAATGTCAAGATAAGTTGTCGCCGAGTATAGTATCACATTGAGTGTCGCATCACAATTTGTAGCTGTGATTAGTTACTCAGTACAACTAATACCATCTTAAACAATAAGCTGCATGTGGGAGCGTCAGTTACAATAATAATGTTGCTGCACTAGCTTTTTGAAAAAGTTTGGTCATGTGCTGTTTCAAGGCTGCTACAAAATTTATACCACGTTGTACCCATGTTGGCACTTAATTAATAAAATATCTGGGATTTTATTTCCTAAAACCACAATATAATTATGAGGGATGCTGTAGTGTAGGGCTCCGGAAATTTTGACCGTCTGGTGTTCTTTAACGAGGCACTGGCTTTGCACAGTAAACGGGCCTCTAGCTTTTCGCCTCTATCGCAATGTGATTGCCGTGGCTGGAATCGAACCCCGTGACCTTCAGGTCCGCAGCCGAGCACTGTAACCGCTGCACCACCGCGGTGGGCAGGTACTTGATTAGAATCTTTGGAGCCAGTAAAGGTACTTGCATGACTACCATACACTAGTGCATTTCTAGCTTCTAGAGGTTCGGCAACGCACTGGGCTCTGATTGTGTCCGATTTACTGATTTATGCGTACTAACAAATTGTGTGGCACCTTCGAATTTCTTAGTGCATGAATGCTTGTGGAAGTGAACATGTATTTGCTTACTCATTGCCAAGCAGTGGACGGAAGTGTGATGTTCTGAACTTGCTCTCTTCGTAGCAGCCGTTCTCCTTCCACCAGGTCGCGGGGCGGGACAGTCAATGAGGCGACCTCAACGACTTCCTTGGAGGGTGCCATGACGAGGAACCGTCGCACTCGGTCCTCATCCCGAACTTCAGGCCCAGGGAGCGAGCCGGTAGTTCACACCAAGGTGGCAACGCCGAAGCAGCGCACTCTGCCTGTGCCCCACTGTAAGTGTGCAGCGTAAATGCAGCAGGGGCGATGGAATTTCTGAAGGCCGGACAGTTGCTTCATTGTTGAACTGCGGCGCCTGTCATGACACTTTTAAAACTTCTTTAAGAGCATTGCTGTTTAAACTGTCATTTCTGTGCCAATCGTGTGCGGAAACTTTGGCAAGCCCCAATGCCGATTACATCTGGTTCGAGGGAAAGCGAGGACATTAGAGGGTGGAGCCTGAGGGGGAAGAGAGTAAACGCCTAGTAAAACGTGGAGTGTTGAGGCGAAAAGGAGGGAAGGAGGCGAGCATTAAACAAAAGCTCTGCTTGGCAAGGTGGAGAGGAGGAAGGAAAGGAGTAGCAGAGGAGATGAGAAGTTGAGAGGAGGAGGAGAAAAGAATAAAATGAAATAAAATTTCTTGCCGAGGTGGGGTTCGAATCTGGGTGCTCGCGGTCCGTAGGTGAGCAATGTAACCACTCAGCTATCCAGGCACGGCAGCAGAACAAGCATTTATGGGAACCATATGAGTGCGTTTCTATGGGCAAGAGAACGAGAAAAAGATAGACGGAAAGAGAAGGATAAAAATGAAGAGAAACAGAAAGAAATAGAGTGAATGAGGGAAAGAAAGCGAATAGCCATGTGTAGGGTAGTATAGCAAGAGGGTGGGAAAGGGCAGTGATGGTCAGGAGGAGGGAAAGGAAAAGTGGAGAGGGTAGACATAGCATACCTGTAATACTACTGTATAGCAAGGGGCGGGAAAGGGAATTGAGAATGAGGGGAGGAGGAGAGCTAGACCACCAGCTCTGCTGTTTCCGCAGTATTCAATTCCAAGTTTTAAGTTTTTCTTATTGATTTTTATGAAACTTCCCTTTATATATATGTCTCTGTGCCAGTTTCAAATATGTGATTATTTTTCTAGTATAATGTGTGGTTTTTAAAATATAAAATATTTCATGTGCCCTTTTGGGAGTAAGATTTTTTTCTAAATGTAGAGAGTTAAAAAGTAAGTCGGCATATCACAATAATCTGGAGCACTGTATGCAGTACAACAAAAATGGATGTTCTCAACCCACTCGAACAATATTTATGGTATTATAACATTTGTGAGAAAAAACCCAGCTAGACATTAACTCACTTACGAATGCTCGACATAGCACTTCTGTTGTTCCACCGGGTTTAGAACAATCATTTTTGGTTGTACTGCACACAGTTCTTATAGGAGCTTGTTATATGCTGATTTACTTCGTAACTCTCTCAGTTTACGGAAAGGAAAATCTTGCTCCCTAAAAGGCACATAAAATATTTCATATTTGAAAAACTACATATTATGCTAGAAAATAATCATGTATATAAATTGGCACAGAAATATACAGCAACTCTTCAAGTTTTATCCAACTCAATCCAAAACTTTTAAAAAAAAAGAATTGAAGAGCTGTGTTCACCTATAAGGTCCTAGGGGTGTGCAAAGAGTGATTTTCGAGATAATCGAATATAAAGTGAATAGTGCCAGAAGCGAATCAAGTCAAATACTTTTTGAATGGTATCTGAATGTTTAAGAGCTGTTTTTAACAGTTATAATGAAGAACGTTTGCGTGATGTCACAGTACGGTCTCAGTAAACAGACTTTGTGTAAGGAAACTTACGCTTAAATGGAACAGCCACTCCTAATTTGGTTGGTCTGTATTTCGGTGCTGCAACCCTGTAGTTTTTCTCTTCCAACAGAGGTCCTGTTAGATAGAACTGTTGCTTTAGGTTCAGTTTCAAAGAAATTCGACTACGTTCATAATTTTAGCTCGAATGGAGCATCAAGAACAATCAAGCAAACACATACTTGTTCAGTGAACTTGTCGGAGGGTTGTGAAGGATTGTTACTTGTCCTGTATAGCCTTGCTTCCTAAGAGACGTTGCCTGCTGCACCACGGGAGTTCTCACATTTTAGGCCTGTATCTTATTCTTGTGTGGATGGGATTTTTTGTACCTTTGCGTGGTTTTGTGTTCAGTTGGGTGCATTTCTAAGTGCTCAAAGCTCATTTTTCAAAAGTAATTTTAGAAGTGTCCGCTAAACTGTGGCTTGTGTCAACTAGTATTGCCTAAATGACAGGTAACCCGCTGCGGTGGTCTAGTGGTTATGGTGGTTGACCGCTGACCTGGAGGTCGCGGGATTGAATCCTGGCCGCATCTCAATGGAGGCAGAATGCTATAGGCCCTTGTACTTAGATATAGATGCACTTTAGAGAACAGTTAAAAATTTCC
Source organism: Rhipicephalus appendiculatus (assembly GCA_030522465.1). Taxonomy (NCBI): domain Eukaryota; kingdom Metazoa; phylum Arthropoda; class Arachnida; order Ixodida; family Ixodidae; genus Rhipicephalus; species Rhipicephalus appendiculatus. The sequence continues at coordinate 401,030 of JALIZH010017967.1, forward strand.
GTAGCCCCTCCACTACGGCGCCCCTCATAATCATATCGTGGTTTTGGGATGCAAAACCCCGACAATTATTATTAAATAATAGTTGGCTATTAATGAAGGAATAAAGGGGAATTTTAAGAGAACGCTTCTCTTTGTTAGACACAATATTAATGAGAACTAACAGACAATAATGCCAAGGAAAGTAGAGGGGATGTATTTACTCGGTCCCTGCTGCTGGCAAGTTATTTTTTCATCCACTTTACTTTCTTCACATTTATACCATACTTACTACAAATAACATTCTCTATACTTTCCTTGGCATTATTGTCTGTTAGTTCTCACTAATAGTTAGCCTATTAAGTTAATGATGACCGGTATCTACTGGTGTTCTCTCAATTTATTCATTGTTGCCTTATGGTCACTAGTGTTGCCATATGTTGGTTGTGTAATTCAGTTGGAATTAATGCTTATGGACTAGGTATTTGACAATTTCCCATGTCGGGAGTTCTGCTGCAATTTTGCTTTACTTGGCAGGCTCTTTGGTGATAGGAGCACAATGCTACTCATTTTCTTAGGTGGTAATTGGCTCTTGCATGACATAGCGAGAGCCTGGTACACCATGAAGGCCTCCCAAAGCACTATAGCAGTAATCATCGTTACATTCATCCTGATTAAAGTGTAAAACTCTTGTGCCCACTGAAAGTTAAGTAAGTATAATGTAGTTCTTAAAACATGCCTGAAAAGCAGTTCACAAGAAGCCCTTGGTCATTTATTGTTGCGAGTTTGTCTGCATTGCAAGATACTCAGTCATTATTTTCTCGCATATACCCGCACGAAAAAATTTTTAAAATTTGGGAGCTAAAGTGAAAAGTAGGGTTGCCACCTGTCTTGTTTTAGACCTGTCCGGCCTGTTTTTTTAAAGTGGGCCGGTTGCCGGTCCGCACCAGCCGCTATTGGCCTTTTTTTTTCTTTGTCATAATATCACAATTATTTATTTTTTTGGGCGTTTTATAGGTATCAGTTCAACAACTGCAACGATAACTATTTATCGTCAATCACCAAAACTCTTACGCAATTAGTCAACCACTTTCTAGGATCCCTTCAAGTATAGCGATCATTGGAATAGAGCATATTATTGCGCGCGTATGGTACATGAATGTCCAAAATTTTTATGGCACATGCACTCTCTACATTCCTGAGCAGGTTGTGGAAAATACGAAGACACAAGCGAGGAACAAAAAGACAAGACAAGCACTCTTTGTTCCTAGCTTGTTTCTTCGCATTTTGTGCTACCTGCTCAAGAATGCATCGTTACAAACTCACCCGATTTTCAGTTCTCGTAAGCACTCTATACATGTTGGACGTTCATTTGCATCTATATTGCCACTGGCCTATTGGATTCAGATACAAAGAAGAGCTTTTTATGGACGAATTACTATTGCGGTTCCTTTTCAGTGCAGCACATTCTGAGCAATAAGCGAAGTGTTATTCCAGTCACGGGTATTTTTATGCCAGCTATCAGACCAGTTGGTTAACTCAATGTGCTGTTTTTGTTTGTGCGTCATATTTATTTGGCTAAAAGAAAGCAATGTTACATTAAATGGCATTGCATGCCAAAGACTTGACGTGGCATCTATTGTTCCAACATTAATTCAGTCTCCTGTTAACCCATTCCCCCCCTCGCCCTTGTCGAAAAGCAGTTTTTTTTTTGGGGGGGGGGGGGGGGGGGGTGAAAAGGTGGCAACTATAAAAAAACTCCTTCTGGTCCACAAAGGTGGCTTCACGGCAGTGCTTCACAGCTATGCAAGGAAGCTAGCTTTGCGATTAATACGCGGGGTTCATTTTCAGAAAATTTTCCGCAAATCGTTGTGCAGGGGTGCAGGTTATACGAGAGAAAATTACTTGTGGGTACATCCCTTTGCGATGCGCATTATGATCGACCGTCCATAAATTTGTGAAATTTGTACAACTTTGCTAAGGTTGTGGAGACTCAATTTAAAGCGAGTGGCAATGTTTCAATAATCTACAGCGTATTTTATAGCAATTAATTGCCATTACAACGTAAATATCTAATTACTACACAGTTATTCATGCCATATATTTTCAAAAAACGAATTCAATTGCCTACTAAAATTACATCCTGTGGTTATACACAATATTAATGAGAACTAACAGACAACGATGCCAAAGAAAGTATAGGGGATGTTATAAGTAGTAAATGTAATGTAAATGTGAAGAAAGAAAAGTGGACGAAAAGATAACTTGCCGTGGGCAGGGACCGAACCTGTGACCTTCAAATAACGCATCCGATGCTCTACCAACTGGGCTACCACGGCAGCCATCTCCCGTCCACTTTGTGGGGTATATATGTGCATTAAACGTGGGAGTGTCAGTCAGCGTCGCTAGTAGCCGTGACGGCGATTGTGGAACGCTCTTTTTCCTGTTGGCGTCATGTAGCACGTGATCTTATTACGAGCTGGCAGCTGACCAATAATCCCTTCGCATACTACCTGAAAGCATAAAGTCTGCCAGAACTAGACCCTCACTGTAAATAAAGGAAAGAAGTGGTAATTTAAGGGCTCATTTTTCTTTGTTAGACACAATGTTAATGAGAACTTAACAGACAATGATGCCAGGGAAAGTATAGGGGATGTTATAAGTAGTAATTGTAATGTAAATGCGAAGAAAGAAAAGTGGACGTAGAGAGATAACTTGCTGCTGGCAGGGATAGTACTGTGACATTCGAATAACGCGTTCGATGCTCTGCCAACTGAGCCACAGTGGCGGCCATCCCCCCATCACCTTTATGGGGTATATATGTGTATATAAACGGGGGAGTGTCTGTCAGCGCCGCTAGTAGCCATGACGGTGATTGTGGAACACTCTTTTTCTGCCTGTTGGCGTCATGTAGCATGTGATTATTGGTCAGCTGCCAGCTCGTAATAAGATCACATGCTACGTTACACCTTGTGAAGACCTGGAAGGTGCAGTTGCGTGTTTCTGTCTTCCAAGGGGTTTGTGCTTATCAGTTCATGTTACACTACCTTGCGTGACTTGTGTCAGCCCATTTGCTGGCTGAGGGGGAAGCCGTTGTGTGACACCCGTTGCCTGTTGTCGTGGGTCCAGCAGCACAGGTGTCTGCTGCGGACAAAGAGAACGTTGGAGAGACCTCACAGGCGGATGCTGCCGAGAAGCGTAAGGCGCAGGAGTCTCCCCAAATCCGTCCAAACACGAGGACTCGGAAGCAGTTGGCACTTGGACTGTCGCCTTTTGGCAGGGGTCAGTTGTTTTCCGCCATGCAACTGAGAAAAAAAAAAGAAAAAGAACGTCACTGCGGCCGGCAGCTTGCTCGCAGATGAATGCTGCACCTTCGCCGCTTTGCCTTCACTGCACGGAACTTGCATTTGCGCTTGCATTGGGGATGCCACGCCTGTGTTAGCTGTTTTGTGCAGTGCAGCTTCCCTTTTCTTTCAGTGGTGATGGTGGCGGCAATGGTGGTGGTGATACAGGAGGATTTTGAGATATTGAGGTTCTTCAGGAGCCGCCTTTATAATAGAGCAAGGTCTAAAACTGAGCAGTTACGTTTAAGGCAAACATACTTGATGTAGGAGCAGTATGCAGCTGAGGGAAAACAGTAAGATTGAGTTTTGTGCTAGCATCATATTAGGATCAACTGTCATGTGGCATGATATCCTGCGAAATATGGAATATTAATTGTTCAAAAGTTACAAATGGCTCAGTGTGCTTTTCTGCATGTCTAGGCGACATGGCAGTGAACTTCATACTTAATCATAGCAGCTTTGGTGACTACTGTCACAGCAGAGGAGGCACTTGTCAAGTGTTTTTACAAATATTACACTGCATATCGGTGTTGCCATGCAGCACTGAGAGCAGTAGTTCTTGTTCAGGTAATGCACTATTATGCGTAGTTGTGTCGCGCTTGTGCTGTCACTCCAGCCATGTGACCTAATGGATGGAATTGATGGGTCATAGCGTTGAGAGAAAGATTATGATGTAGGCAAGCAAGCACGTTTGATAAAGGGCTGGTGTCGCAGACTGTATGAGACACCATAGCAATGTTGCAATGATTTAGCTTGTCTAGGTTAAGGTCGAAGGTTGGGGTAAAAGACATTGTGGCACATTTGGCGATGGCACAGAATGCATATGAGTGCAGATGCTGCATGTCGAACTCTGGTGATGCATATTGCTATGTGCATGCTCTGTGCAACTCGCAGCAGTTGCTTAGTGGTGATGGTGGTCTTTTACTGCACGCTAGGTCATGGGTTCAATTCCTTGCCCCCACATTTAACATTCTGGTGGGAAGAAGTGCTCCCACACAGAGGTTTATCAGGTGGTTCAACGACCCCAGGTTATCAAGAATGAATTCAGAGCTTTTTACCTATGGTGTATCCCACATTCACTCTATTGGGACATTGAGTATCGACACAATGCCTTTGACAGGTTTGCAATGTCTTTCAAGATTCAGTCAATCAGTGAATTAGGACATGCATTTTCAATGCGAAGCGAATGTTCGAGCCCTCTAAATATGAAAAAAAATCTTGACAAGAATTGTAGCCCCTTAAATGACATACTGTAAAGCCTGTGTCTGTGAACGAGATCTAGTTTCAGTACGCTAGAAATGATTTGAGCCACAACTTCAAACACTCGGTTTCTTTATCCTAACAGCCATGAGTGAGCACAGCCAGAGAAAAATGCACAAAGCAGTCTTCATTTTTTAAGAGCAGTGTCATTATTTAGAGCCTTAATGCTCCATGACGTTGGCAAGTTTTACATTTTTATTCGTATGGAACTGATAAAGATGATGCTCTTAGACCCACTTCTTCATTAAGTAGAAATTTAAGTGCTTCTCAAATTTTGTATTTCCTCATCGATAGTTTTGAACTTAGTGGCAGTACTCCTCTGAACCCCATCGACCAATAAATGCATGCAGCCTGTCATAGCAACCTGAATGCACCATGACAGCCTTACTCTGGCTGTTTTGCTTCATCATGCTTTGCTGCACATTTGTGGCCACATTGATGCGTCCTGGTTTCAGTGTCGTCAATGTGGATTCCGTTGCGTCGCTCTGTACATGTGCAGGCATGCTAGTGTGGCCGGCCATGGAACCTCCCGTCACGGCACTAGCTCCAGTCTTAGTTGGTTCCTCGGCCACTCTTTGAGTTTGTTCTTTGAGCATTTTTTTCTTGCTTTGCCTTGACATAGCCTGTTGCATGGAATGCAATGCGCTCTGGTGTGTTTACCTGAAAAGTGTTTTTCTTACAGCCAATGGGAGAAGAAAGAAGAAAAGGTTTGCGTATTTTGATGTGCTAGACATTATGCAGCCCCTATCTAAATATAGACAGCTGCAGCACTCTCTGTCGTAGGTAGCAGGCTCTTTGTGGTAGGTAGTTGACATGAGGGTAATTCTTTAATGTAAAGTGCATTCATTACTAAATTGTTGCATATACCCTACAGAAGGAACAGAAGTGGTACGTGATGGTGCATTACTACATTGATTTCACGCAGAGCTGTAGCACATAAAGATGACATACAGGCACCTCAGATCTACATGTGTGCATTGTTCCACAGTGTAATGCATTTATGACTGGAAACGTACTGCTAGTATTTCACGCGTTAGGAGCAAAAGTGAAAAAAAAAATTGTGGCGCCATAATAGATGAATCCAATGAGAAAAGCGTCCCATGGCTATGAGGTATGGAATAGGACAAACTTTTATTATTGCGGTAGAGCTTTCTTGAGGTCTGGTCGGTTGATACTCAACTAGTGTGCTCTTTTGTGTATTTTTCTTTCTTTTATTGTTCGTACAGCACATTACTAGTTTTATTATCGCACAGTAATGCCTACTAAGTATGGAATGTTGGTAGCTTGATCGTATCCTGCAGTTAGGTCTCCTGTTTTTAAATCGCTCTTTTAGGGGGGGGGGAGGGGCATTGAAGAAAGGAATTCAAGAAGGCTTGCTAGACATCGAATCTGCCGCTGTTACATACCCTTCTTTCATTTTGTTCTTCACTGGAAGGTGACATGTATGTCTAAAAAGCACCAAAGGCAAATGACAATTTCGGTTACACTTATTGATTAATATGACTTTTTAGTTACCAATATCTCAAGGTTAATGTAAGATACAAAATGAGATTCCGGGATGACATGTGCTAGACCAGTGACGTAGCATTTTTTTCAGCTTAATTCTGTTACTAGTGCTAAATCATTGATAATAAAAAGATCATTGCTGCACACTGTAAGATGGCATAAAATGCCACCTGTGCATCTTCATTCAATTCCCAGCGAAAACATTTTTTTGGTGTTAGCCTAGGTGGTGCACAGACTCGCATCCCAGCGAAGATTGATTATATTTCATTTTTCATATGTTGAGTGTGTAAATTGGGGTAGTAGTTACGATAGAGTGAGCATTAAATGTATGTGTATTTTATGTAGTACTCTGCCTAAGCACAAGGCTTTTGAAATTTATAAGATATGAGTAAATATGGTATATGTATGCACTAGTGGGCATGCCTGAAGGAATCGTCAATGTATTTTGCTCATTTCTCTAGACTCTTCGAACATCCGTCCAAGGACAGAATCGACGATGTCTTCCCGTGCGGTGAGTTTGAGTGTCCTAGTTTCGAATTGAACATCACATTTTAACGTATTCTGTTGTGATGTGTTAATGTCGGAACATAGCGAAACATTTCGGGCCAGCCTCACAGACAACAAGATGTCAGTGTTGCCAATTTAAAATTTGAAAGGAATCCTTTCCCGATATCTCATTTAAAGGTAATTTTTTAAAGGGAGTTAGAGTCGGAATTCGAGAAACATCGATACCGATCTAAATGACTGAAATCTGGACGCTGATTCTGAATTTCTTATTCCACGGTTATGTTCCAACACTTCATGATCACATGGGTTGCCTCACGAAAAGAATGCTTGAGACCAGTCATGTCTGTGTGGCTTATGGACATAATGGACATACTTCTTAAGAAAATAAAAAAAAAGAAATATTGGAAGAATACAGTCGTGTAGGCCGCAGTTCGCTAGTGAAAGGGTTGCGGGCTGCGTGTTTAAGACCCCCGATATGAGGCAAGCTGCAAATGCAGTTCTGCTGAATTGCATTTGCTACCTGTAATTCCATGCTATCCGATGTAGCACTTCCATGCACGTTGTGGGAACAAATGCTGAATGCCAGCTGTGGATTTGGAGCAGCTGACGTGCTCCACGAGTGAGCACTTTGACACTAGCATAGAGCAAAGCCTGGTAATCCGCAATTGAACTTGTGCCAGTGTTTCAGTTAAAGGGACACTAAAGGCTAATAACAATTTATGTCAGAGCGAAAGCTCAATGTATGACAACGTCTAAAACGGCAATATTATCAACAGCAGTGCCCTACTTACCGAGAAATTAAGCTAAATGAATCGCACGACGTGCGCCACGAGTGGCACATTTGCGACAATCCGTGATGACGTGAGAGCTTCTGGCTACAATAATCCGTAGTAATCACTACAGCTGCAATAAAAAAAGTAGCTTACGTGCATTACAACACGTAATAAAATGCTCCTTGTCCGTTTCTGTTTGATTCATAGAAAAAGGAACCGCCTAGAAAAGGCGCGAGTGGTTCAAAAATTGCGTTTTCGCTTGGTTAGGCTGGATAGGTGGCGCCATCTAGCGGAGCCCAGTTGCACCAAGCAAGCAGAGTATTGTTCAATGGCGGTTGTTGCTGTGGCTCCCGCTACTTTCGCTCTGCTGCTGCTAGTGTCGGCGGCCGCGCAGTAAAGGCGGGCAACGTTGGGCACGGAAACAGTGACATCAGAGATTCCGAATGCTTAGGCGGCTGATTTGAAGTGCGCTAACGCGATGCGGACCACTAAAACGTGATTTTATTTCAAAATAAGCATTTCCTTGGCACGAAAGCAGCACTACGAGGTTTCTGGACTGCTATTTGAGCAATCAACGTCGACTTAATATTTCACTTTAGTGTCCCTTTAAGTTCCATCTTTTCATAACAACAGTTAACGTGCAGTCATGTTAAAGGGACACTAAAGTGAAACAATGACTTGGTTTATATTGACAAACTGCACTCTGAGAACTCTAATGCCATATGTTTCACTATCATAAGTTCATTATTAGCGGAGAAAATCAAGGTTGAAGTTTTATTTTTTAATTTGGCGTCGATATCTGCGTGCGTGACGTCAGAAATTCCAAATGTATTCTTCGTATTTTCGCGGCATTGGCTCGATGAAATTTTCTCAAACTTCGTATGCTAGGTCTATGGCACCCACACATGACAATTCACCTCATTTTTATCGATTAGAAGCTACGTAGGACTCAGTAGACGCCTTCAAAATCTATGACGTCACAGTGTTTGATGCGAGAATCTCAAGGTGGCGTCTCCACCCGCATTTTCTTTTCGCGTGTTTTCTTGCTTACCAAGCGTCGTGTCGCGGTAAGAGTGGTGTTTTCGGGATTGTGAAATTGTACTTAACTAATACGCGAAAAATTGTTTTGCCCTTTGGTGTCCCTTTAAGCCAACGCGACACTAATGAAAAAAAGTCGACATTCATGTCGCTAACGCCACCAGTCAGCCTACTAATCAGCAGGCTGTGTCACCAGCACACTGCCGTCAATAGGTAGCATACAAGTGACTAGCTATAGTCCGTTACAACCTAACAAAAAATGTCAGCTACGCCCACAGCCATCGCTGTCCCTTCATCTAATTGTGCTGACTGATTTTCTTACTTCTCGATCGTTTCAGATACAGCGGAATCTCGTTGGTAAGTTTTTTATGGGAACCGGAGAATAAAATGTCTTATGCAAAAATCGTACAAAAAAGGATCAGAAAAAGAGGAAAATATGCACAGTCAGTCACCAACTCACTGGCATCATCAACGTCATTGGACGCGGCGTGAGCACCTGGCGGCTGTCTTTTCGCTGCAAAGCAGATGCTGCTGCAGCCTATGCGACTCTGCAACATGCAGATCATTGTTTGTTGAAACGCGATTTGAGCTAGTATACCGAAGAATAAACGTTGGATTTCGAGATATATTGCTCAAGATTCACTTTCACGGTCGTACATCCAATTTCGGGCGAAAATGCTATCGTATTAAACGCATGAAAAGGCGTTATTTCCAAGGGAACATTGGCGGGGAATAAAAAGAAAAACATAATTAGGCTGAAACGCTTATTATGCAGACTCTTATTAATGTGATTCCGCTGTAGTTGACTTTATCATGCAGACACATGTGTGTGTCGCTGGTTTTAGGTCTGAAACTTGAACGTTTTGGTAAATTTAATCAGAGATTCTAACATCGCTGCTTAGCCAAACATAATGTTTTACGTTGTAACGACAAACCTTTAACTCTCAATACGCACAGTATTTACATTAGCCGAGAAAAAGTACTTAAAGGGGCCCTGCAACACTTTTCCAAGTAGCCATGGAATGGATTCACTGAACGAACTTATTGCCTCACGAATTCACCGCCGCAAAAATTTTCAGAATCCGACCAGTACGAGTGGAGTTACAAAGATTTGTCGCACGCTGCAGTTGATTCTCTCTTCTCTCGTCCCGAAGAAAGCGCTGGAAGCTAAGCAGGGAGGGATGGCACGGGGGAAGAAAATACGTCACACGTGCCTCGTGACCTTGAGCGCTTTTTCTCTTTCTTTTTCCTTCAAATATGCTAATTTTCATTGCGATCGCGCGCTCACGCGTGGACAAGTCGCGGCCTCTCGCGGCGGCCCTTGTAACTACCGAGCGCGCCATGCTCAAATCAGCCAATGGCTGATACAATGGCGGTGATGAGCGATATTTGAGTTGGCAGCGTCATTTGTCAAGAGAAGAGAAAGCAATTTTTAGCTGACTTTGAGAATTTATTGTGAATTCCAGGCCGCGTGCTGCGCTATAATATTTGGCTCGCGTGTTCTCGGGAGCCTCGACTCCCGATCGGCAGCGTTTTCTGACCGTGCTCAAAAAGTGTTGCAGGGCCCCTTTAAGGTTTGAGCAGAAACCGGTTTGTATGACTCCTTCACAGGTAAAGGACAAGCGCACAGAAGCACAGAACCGTGGTTCTGTGGGAAGAGCTGACATTCTTTCCCTATGTTGTAACCAAGTATAGCTTGAACCTTAGCTCTTCTGATTATGAACCAATTCCCTTCCAGCGTCCACAGAGGGTTCAGCAGCTGAAACAGCAGGCCACAGTTGAAAAGGCGGCGCCAGCTCGAAGTGCCGTGCCTGCCGCTGCTGCTGCTGCAGCGACGGCTTCAGCTCCTTCACCAAAGACATCTGGTGCACCTAGCGGTGTGGCACTGAAATCTGCAACTGGTGTCATGACCCGCGCTCAGCGAGCCAGTGCTGGCAAAGCTAAGACAGCACCAAAAGCAGAAGGCAAAACTGACGAGCAGGGTGACTGCAAGATGCAGTGATCCAACTTTAACCAGTGCCTTTGTTCACTCATATAATTTTCATATCTCTTCTGTGTGCTTTTAAGTTAAGAAGCGTGCGCCTTTCAAATGCCACTTTTACTATTCTTTTTGATGCTCATTGCTGCGTTCATTAGTAGTTTTCCGTACTCTGGTGTCAGCCCCCCTTTGATGCCATCAGCACAGTGCAACAAACCATGCAAAACAAAACAAGGGACGAAGAAGCAGATAGCGTAAGTGCTTTGCTCTCGCAGCAGCTGCACATTATTAGCATACTTACTCGTAATCGGGATTTTCTTGCTCGGTGCTAGTTTTCTATGAAGTAGGATTACTGCAAGTTACAGCAAGACGTATAGATGGTCTCGTTTGATGTAATGATTCATAGTTCACTCATGGTTACAGCGTCTGCTCAAGCACCGCTATTTTTCTTCAATCAACACCTTCCGAAGAATAACATGACTGAATGTGCGTAGCTGTAAATTTGAGGACAGGCTCACCATTGGTGTATGAAATGACACTGCCATCACGAAGAAGCTGGGTCAATGTGCATCATCACTTGCGGGCAGTATCGTGCGTAAGGGCAACCATAAAACAGGCACAAGCATTTGCTTATGATTTAGTGTACCTTCGGCTTCATTTTCCCTATAAACTTTATTTTTATGAACTACACCGAGAAGGACACCAGTTGCAGCGTCATTCGATCGTGAATATATTCCGCAGACATGTGCCCGCCTCAACTTAGATGAGCATTTTTATGTAATTTAATCTTTTATAGCGTTTGTAATCTTCTTTCCCGCTTCATTAAAGATTACGTCTGTTGAGCCTTAGTGTGCTTCATGCATTTCATTTTTCAGGTGTGATGTTTTTCTGGAATTTCAGGCCTGTGTCTGTCTCTCAATGTTGCTTTGTTTATCCACCAAGATAAGTGTGCATAACGATCTTGTACAGTGAATTTGCAGTTGCTGACTCAGTGTCCATATCCATTTTCCTATTTATTCATTGATCATTCCTTTTATGCCTTTTATTTGGGCCTGTTTAGTTTGCAAATAAAAGGGCTTATTTTTTCTATAAAATGACTGTGTGTGAGCTTGTAGTTCTCTCATTTTCTTTTTACGGTTATCAGATTGTTTCTTCCGGTGCCTGTTGATGTCTGTAAGCAGCATCAAATTCACGAAGTTTGATGTGCTTCAAATTTTACAAAATGCAAGTACTTCAACGATGTGATTCCCCGTGGGATCCTTTATATATATATATATATATATATATATAGAGAGAGAGAGAGAGAGGAACAAAAGAGAGTACGACGCACGTCGGTTTTGCACGGTATATTTTGTGACGTTTCGGCTGGTGGACAGTACGACGCACGTTGGTTTTGCACGGTATATTTTCTGACGTTTCGGCTGGTGGACCAGCCCACGGTATATTTTCTGACGTTTCGGCTGGTGGACCAGCCTAAAGGCTGGTCCACCAGCCGAAACGTCAGAAAATATACCGTGCAAAACCAACGTGCGTCGTACTCTCTTTTGTTCCTTATTCTACCAGGGCCAGCGTTATTTCATTGCTGCAACTATATATATATATATATATATATACACGAAAATTCATTCATCTACTGTAGGGAGAAAAGCTGCATATCTCAAAAGAAAAATGCAGGAAACTTGCAGCTATTTACTCTAACAATTTATTTCACTTTGCACATGCACTTCCAAAGGCATTTTATCGAAGGTCATTTTGTTTTTAAGTGCATATCCAAGTGTTTTGTTTTTAAGCTAATAATATTTACAATAATATTTTACAAGAGCTCCCTAAGAAAACCTGCAGTACGAGGGTACACGTGTTTTCTTTAAACAACCTTGGTGTGACCTAGAGTCGCTCTAGTGCGACCTAAAGTCCCTAGAATAGCTAAAGTAGCGCCATACGTGTCAGTGTGTAGGCTCCTCCTCTCCCTTGCGCTTGGTAGTGCAAGCGCCATCTTGTCCGTCCTCTGTGCATACCCTCTCCCGCGCGCCGGGAGAGGGTATGCCTTTCGCCACGGCCGGCCGTGCTTTCAGCAGTTTCCTGGCGGACACCATAGAGGCGCTGCTGCAGCTGCTGGGAGAGGAGGCAGAGGCGAAGGGACGCGGTTGGCGCCACTTTAGTTTATCTAGGGATTTTAGTGCGACCCTTCTTGTGGCGCCGCAGCGGTAACCGGCAACCGTGCTTGGGTATGCGATGGCGTCACGAAATACGCTACACGCCGCGACGGCTAGCCAGGGTGCACGCGTGCTTCTTCAATCGCCCGAAAAGCAAGCAGGCGACGTTATTCCGACGCGAAATCAAGCTGTGCCAGCCTCTCTGAACTTACCAGTGACAAGTTCAGCAATGATTATCATTGCAGATACTATTTGAGTGTGGAAGCATCGCCTTTCGCTTTCGACCCGCCGGCGCGTGATGTAGCTGACGTGCCCCGCATCGATCTCCTCGCTGCTCAATATTGCGCATGCTTACTGTAAGACCCGATGTCAACGACGACTAACACGATATGCAGCTAAAAAAGAACAACTGTGCTCGCGTCATCGTCCCCACATAGAAGAAAGCGTGCGCAGCAGCGGACTAGGCGGGGTCGGCGGGGTTAGAGGGTACACTCTAGCGGGGTTGGAAAAGAGTAGGTACGTTACGTCACATACACAGGGTAGCCCGCGTTTACAGGTGTGATTCCGGAATTGGCTACCAATTTTAAAATTCATTTTCTGAAATACTAAATGACTTGCGGTTGTACAATTTGGCAAATATAATCCGGGTACCAAAGAGAACATATGTGGAGAGTTTTATTGAAATCGGTGATTATCGAAAAATCGCCATTTTTGCAAATTTTGGTAAGGCAAAAAGGTGTTTTGCTTGCTTGTAATCGCTTTAAGGGTGCAAAGTGGTTTATAGTGCAGGCAAAACTAAGAAATTCTCGCCCAACTTAAGACGCCCAGCGCATAGTGACAAGCCCGTTGTTACGACCGGCGCCGAAGAGGAAGCGGTGTCCTCTGTTCTTCGAACAGTGCGCCGAAGGGCTGCTTGCTGGCCGACAGCCGTTCAAGCACGTGAATTGTCCACCCGGGCAAGGATGCAAGGTGCCATGCGGTCCGACGCCTCATGGTGGTCGACGAGATTCCGTTCGCGATATCATCCTTGAGGAGACAACGGCGTCAGCACGAATGACGACCCGTACCGCTAACTGAGCATGCCAGTCCCACTGCAGCGACACGCGCTCCGTTTTCTTTTTTTTCTTTTTCTTTCTTTCTATCCTTTTTTTTTTTTCTTTGTGCTCACTTACATTGACGATGGAGGAAATAGGTGCTGCACAGGCCGGTATGCTGGAACAGTACTGAAAGTTGGGCGAGTTGGTACTCATTCATGACTTCTTTTGCGCAAAACGTACACGGACACAAGGAAAGAGGCAGACAACACGGGCGCAAACTCACAACTGATTTATTTTAACAACGAAATGCACTTTTATCGTCACGTAACACAACCGCCCCCCACCGGTGGACTCAGAAACACACGAGATAAACTAAACAAACTTATTCAGCGCTACGTCATGATAAGAACCAAAGCACACACACAACCAAAATATTAGGGGGAGTTCACTCATCTGTAGACGGATTGATGCACGTGCTTTTCAAGAAGTCGAATTCTTTATCGGACAATGTGACGGAAGCTTGGCTAACACACTTTTCTCCCATGTTTCTAATATGGAATGCTTCAATCAACTCCCTGTTAATTTTTTGCCTGTGAGTTGACAGAATCTTTGTGTCTGTGAAAATTGGTGAGCACCCGCAAGAACTGCAGTGATCCACCAGATGTGCTCGTCCTGAACTACGTAATGTAGAGTCATGCTCCCTCAACCTGGTGTTTATACACCTTCCAGATTGCCCAACATACGATCTGCCACAGCTGAACGGAACCTGGTATACCACTCCTGTTTTGCAAGACCGGTAACGTTGACTGTGCTTCATCTGGCAGCTGTTCTTACTCTGTGTGGTGCCGGCTGTGTCGGCTGTAGCACCCATCCTCAGTGACATTTTCCTCAGTCGCGTTGATAGAAAAGTGTCAGATAGTCTAGCAGAAACCGCGGAACACATTTTCCGGTATGTTGACGACTATCTTGTACTCGTACACAAAGATAACTACAACCAGAACGTCATCAATGTTCTCAAGGTTTTTAGAGAGAATTCTCGTGGGCTGAAGTTCACAATAGAATTTGTACAAGACAAGTCGCTACAGTTTTTGGACATAAAGTTGCTCTTTAAGGCACATCACGTGTGTTGGCGGTATAGTCCACGAGCCAAGAAACCGCTGCTAGATTTCGCATCTAGTCACTCAAAAGTGATAAAAAATGCGATAGCGTCCTCATGCTTAAATCGTCGTTGCTCTTGTCATGCGTGCACGAGGTTGGTTCCAGCTTTCAGAACCAGCTAAGCAGGCTTAGGGCAGCTGGGTACCCAGGCCATTTGATGAACACTATTTGCAAAAAACTCATCCCAGTGATAAAAGGTACGGAAAGAATTCCCAGAAGGTTACAAAGTGAAAAAAGGAAGCTTGCAGTTCTCCCATATGTCCATAGGTTGTCCCATGGCTTAAAGAACGTAGCAGCGAGATTTGGTGTAACCTCGGTGTTTACAGCACCCAACAAGCTGTCTAAGTTGTGCCCACGACTTCGGAAGATGGTGGAGTCCGGCACCACACAGAGTAAGAACAGCTGCCAGATGAAGCACAGCCAACGTTATGGCAGATCGTATGTTGGGCAATCTGGAAGGTGTATAAACACCAGGTTGAGGGAGCATGACTCTGCATTACATAGTTCAGGACGAACACATCTGTGTGATCACTGCAGTTCTTGCGGGTGCTCACCAATTTTCACAGACACAAAGATTCTGTCAACTCACAGGCAAAAAATTAACAGGGAGTTGATTGAAGCATTCCATATTAGAAACATGGGAGAAAAGTGTGTTAGCCAAGCTTCCGTCACATTGTCCGATAAAGAATTCGACTTCTTGAAAAGCACGTGCATCAATCCGTCTACAGATGAGTGAACTCCCCCTAATATTTTGGTTGTGTGGGTGCTTTGGTTCTTATCATGACGTAGCGCTGAATAAGTTTGTTTAGTTTATCTCGTGTGTTTCTGAGTCCACCGCTGGGGGGGGCGTTTGTGTTACGTGACGATAAAAGTGCATTTCGTTGTTAAAATAAATCACAACTAGTTGTGAGTTTGCGCCCGTGTTGTCTGCCTCTTTCCTTGTGTCCGTGTACGTTTTGCGCAAAAGAAGTCATGAACGGTATGCTGGGCTCGGATATGTCCACCTGAATCTCTTGGCCTATCTCTCAGAGTGGGTATGCGCGATATTGTTGGAGTATTGTCATTATTGCTGATAATTGTTGGGGTTCTACGTTTCCCAAAACCACGATATGATTATGACGGCCGTATTGAGACGCCTTCACCGCAACACTGATTGCTTCGCATCTAGCGGTTCGCGTAGATGAACGATTGAATTTTACATTCACTACATGCGCGCATTGTAACATTCCTATATACTCATATTGCGGGCTTGCTTTCTTCCTTGGTCTCATCCCAGAATGTACTCTTTATCCAAACGTACATCAAGGACACTAACAGATGGCCACCTCGTTACACGGCCATGTACTCGAGCCTTTGCTCTTCTATGGGTGGTACACATGTTCAAAATCAGACAAATAACACTAATGCTTAGAGCTCCTAGATTACCAGTTTACGCAAGAAGAAAACTGGCTAGCGTAAAGGTAGGAGACAGCCGTGCCATTCAACGCCGCGTGGACGTAACGGGTAAGCCAGTACTCAGATAAAAGACGACCACTCTGGTTCGCGTAATTGTCGAAGTCCAGGTCGACCAACAGCATGCAGCGGTGACAGGGGTTCTGGGGCGGATGAAACTTGAAGACGTCTGTCACTGTCTTCTGGTCGGCAGTCACGTACAATGGTGTGGTTTGCACTCGGTGTCTCACAACTAAGCAGGTATAAGCGTATGATGACGTTTCTAAGCAACACCGATGAAGTGGTCCGCACATGTCCCACGCGCCGCCTATTCCTGGAGCGCTCCCGTAACTGGAAGCAGCTTGTCGTTGCCGCTTTGCCGCTGCTTCGCGAGCTCTCGTCTCCGGGGTAGCTTGTTGTCTGCGTCGGCATTGCCTTTAGCGGGCGAGAGCGCGTCCACGTTCGTTTTCATCCATGGCAGAAAGAGAATGTGGGGTCTGGAACGCGCTCATTCTTCATCGTCATCAGCCACAGCACAGTTAACAAAGTGCATGCCTTACAGATGTGTAGCGGGTACCTCGCTTATCAGCAGAATGACGAATAATGGCATAGTAGGGTGCTTCCCTACTTCATGAAAGTTACGGTGGGCGTATAGTGGGTACCTTGCCTACTTTGCATGTGCTGTGCCGTGACGGACACACGGACAGACCACGGACAAGCCCCTAAGGTGCGTCACCCCTAAAAAAAAAAAAAAAAAAAAAGAAAAAGAAAAAGGTTAAGGCAGCTTCGCGCTATAAGGGTACCAAGCCTGAAGGAACAACGGAGCTGGGCGACTATCCTTGTTCCTATTTATCTTTCTTTTAACAGCGATACTGTTTAAGGCAGCTGTAATTAGTGCGGCCTATGCTGTGTGGCCTCTCCTGTGTGGCCTATCAGGTATGTGCCACAGATTTTTGGGTAAATCCCACTACTCATTACCACTGGTCCTCTAAAAATGAAGTAGGCAACAGTTAGCCCAACAAACGGGTATATGGCACAGAAATTCGTGCTGCCCACCAGAAAACTATCATCATCAAAAACGGGTATGTGCCACAGCGATTGGGTAAATACCGCTACTTACCTAAAAAGGAAGAAGGCAACAGTTATCCCAACACTAGGGAACGGGAAAGGCAACGACGGCTGCAAGAAGACCCCAAAGCGATGGAAGGCTCAACGCTAACGACGACCTGCCCCTAGATCTTTGAGAAATGGAAACGCTCGGTTTCAGCGCTAGTTTCTGTCTCTAGAGTTTGGACATCTGTGTCGTGTCTGTGACTGTCTGTAATTTAACTCAAACCTCCCTTCGACATGAGAATCAACGTAGAAACAACCTAGCACCACCTAGCTAGGGCCTAGCCATGACTTAGAAGCGACCCTCATCACCTAGCTAAGTTCTAGAAACAACCTATAAGCAACCAGCTCAGTCTTCAGAATCGTCCAGTTTTGCTGTGTCAAACCTTGCATGGCTTAGTGCTGGCTGCGCCAATTTTTTTAAAGCGGAAAGCCTTAAGTTTCTATATTTCAAGGATTTGGTACAAAAGATATGGTCGAAAAGAAGTGAGATCGCCAGCCGCACGTTTGCGTCGTCCATTTCGCCTTTGCGCCGGTCGCGTGAACAGCAGCGCAGTAGGGGCGTAAAGTAGGGTGAGACACATTTCCGCATTTGTAAGGTTCCCGGCGGAGGGGAGCGCGCGCATCGAGGAACCCTACGCATTTGCAGCCCGAGACGACACCACAGGAAAGAAGGCACATAAGACACACGGGGCGCTGTCTGACCACTTATATTTTCTTATATATAGTCAGCGCTTCCGTGTGTCTTGTGTGCCTTCCTTTCGGTGATGTCGTCTCGCCCAGTAAATATGGAAGCTATAGGAACCAACTCGCCCTACAGATTGCCTTGTGAGACGCATGCTCCAGACTGGTGGGACTTCTTGTGGGGGGCAGGGCCCAATTTGGCAGCTTCTGCTCGCCAGGCTGTGGGTTCTTGCGCTGCTGTCACAATTCGAATACTCCATTGCACAGTACCACTGGGGCTTGCAGCTTCATTCCACATCGCTATGGCTCCATCTAGCCCAGTGGTTCTCAAATGGTTGTACGTTAGTGGGGAAAGTCATTTTAGGGTGTTGTCGGTGTCTCTCAACTAGGCAGGTTTGAAAAGCCATCTTTGAAAAAAAAAAAAAAGCGCGTTTTTTGGAGGCACACGATATCCCGTGACAACGGCCCCTTCTGACTTTTTGGTGCGCTTCACTGCGTAGCAACTCTGTATTGCGGCGGAGCTGACTTATGTTTTTCCTGCATGACATGGCACTAAAGCTTTTGTTGCAGTTTTCTACGACATGTGCACGCGAGCATACTTTTTCTAGGCTCGCATATTTGAAGACCAAACACAGCTAGAAACAGGTTGAATGTGGCTTTAGACCGGACAACTTTGTTAAGTTGTCCGGTCGAATTGTTGTCCGGTCAAGTTGTTAAGATCGAATTGGCGTGGCACTTTTGTTTGACCTCTCCTTGTCAGGGAGAAACAAAATGCACCTATTTCACGCTGCATGTTGTGTTATTTTATGAACCCCCCGCCCCTTTTCTCTCGCGGCAACGGCCCTCGAAACATTCATGGCTTAGTGAGAGCCACCAAACTATGCTTTCGCCTCTACATTCTTCGAAAGTTCTACTTATCCCCCCGTACCTTTTTCTTTGTAGAAACTTCATTGTTTTAATTATCATCATTTTAAAATAAAAGTTGTCAATCCCACAATGTAGTACAAAACATAACAATCTTTTTTAGTGGATTATTGAGGCAGAGGTCCATAATTTTTTCTTTGTCACGCCATATTCCACTTGCTTCACGTCGGAGGTCTGCTGGAAACTCGCTTACGGTCCATGACATGAATGTGAGCGAAAGTCGACTACGTTTGAAACTTCTGCTGTTGAGATGATGTTCTGCTGATTCTAGACTTCTGCTGTTCGCTATATGCGAAAGTCGACTACATTTGAAACTTCTGCTGTTGAGGTGTTCTTCTGCTGATTCTAGACTTCTGCTGTTCGCTATATGCGAAAGTGTTAGTTTTTGTGATGTACAATTGTGAAAATGTGAATGTATCCCTGTACGCTGATATGTCATGCATAATTTATGCACTGCACATAGTGTAAATTTTTTCTAAAAAGTCTGTGTTAGTAAATTTCTCTAAACACAGAATGAGTAAGTGCCATTGGATGAAAAATCTCGATAATGTCATAATTGGTCATGTTTCCTGTGGACCGACACTATAAAGTCAGAACCTGTCACTTCAAACGGCTGTTGATCAGTGTTCGCCAGGTAGTACGGGGTGTAGCGGTTACGGTGCTGGGCCGTTGACCTAAATAAAGGTCACAGGTTCGGTGCCGGCCGCGTATCGATGGAGGTGAAATGCTAGAGGCCCGTGTACTGTGCGATGTCAGTGCACGTTAATGTACACCAGATGTTCGAAATTTCCGCAGCTCTCCTCTACGGCTAAACCGCTGCTGCTACGGCTACAGCTACGGCTACGCTAAACCCCAATTATTGTTATCAGGTGGTGCGGATATAAGAAACTGTAACATCGTGACATGGAGCAAGGACGATAAACAAATAGATAAGTGCGTAGCAGCAAAAAAATAATAATAATAAAGAAAGAATGAAACATTTCGACAAAACTATATATATATATATATATATATATATATATATATATATATATATATATATATATATATATATATATATGTGTGTGTGTGTGTGTGTGTGTGTGTGTGTGTGTGTGTGTATGTGTATGTGTGTGCTGCTAATATTTCTGAGTGCCCTCGCCATCAACAACGTTTTCTGACTGCGTACTCCCTCTTTGCGAGGTTGCCGAGCATACAGTTGCAAATGGAAGCTCCTTTGCAGGGTGCAGGGGGCGCGCTCGCCGAAAAGAAAAGCAAAGGTGGGGCCCATTTCCGAGCCTTACTGCAGGACCACTCACGGGCGCTCGCATATCGGGTTGCGCGCACCGCTGATGTTGCGTCTTCATGAGCGCGAAAAAAACCCTCCCTCACTTCCAAAGGAGGATAGTGAGAGGGGCTAGATACAGGCACGAAGTGAACAAACGGCGCGCTCACGACAACCTGCAAGCCGGAGTGGTGTGCACTGGATGCGAGGAAAGAAAATAATGTACTATTCATGAAAGAAAAAAATGAAAGAGGGAGAGAGAGAGAGAGAGTGAGGAGAAATGCAGACAACGATGAACGCAACGAAGAGGGGAACGCCGGAGAAACGAGTGCCCGCGGCTCATTAGGAGGGCAAAACAAGCGCCTTTTACGCCTCTAATTAATCTCTCGCCCCGGCACTGCGTGTGCGCGCAACAAAAGAAATGAGCTCGGCGTGCTAGCTAGGTCGCCCTGGGGGGCCTCCTGCCAAGACGTCCTTAATCTCGGTTGCAGCAGCGAGCGAGAAGAAGGGCAGCAGCCGACGCCGCCGCGGCCGCTTTTGAAAAGGCACACAAATGGCGACCGGACACGCCCCTCCCGGACGCTGCGAGACGCACGAGAGGTGTTGCTGCGAGCCGACATTAATCACTGTTAATTCCCCCCCCTTCGCGCTCGCTGCTGCTGCTGCGGCTTATAGCGTGTATGTGTGTATGTGCAACAACGCCGCTTTTGCTACATTGCCGCTGCCTCTGTTGCAGCCAGCGAGTCCGCCGCCACCGAGGCCTTTTTCTCGCTGAACGACCAGACGACGCACCGGCTTGCCTGCCGGAGCCGCGGCCGTAGCCGACGCAAGCCGCTCGCCTCGACAGAGCAAGAAGGGGGGTTGCGCTAGGTGTCGACGCGAGCGCGTTCCTCCCCCATTTCCCCCCTATGTTTCAGACGCAGGCGCAGAAGACTTGCGCCGGCTGTGCAAACGCATCCGCCTTGCCGATTGGCCGGTGGTCCGCCGACAGCCAAGGCAGGCACGATGGTGTCCGATAAGATTCATCATTGTTTTCTGCGCTCCGCGCGCGTGGGGTGGATAGCGAGGTGGTGGTAGTGGGCAGAAGGGGGGGGGGGGTTGTCTCGGGAGATAAATCACGCCGCGGCCGAGCCCCGCCCCGGCAGTGCGCGCGGCGTGCATTAGGGGCCTGCAGGGAGGTGCCAACAGCGGCCAAAACAAAGATATCTTTGCCCCCCTCCGGGGTCCAGGCCGCAATTACTACAACGTGTCAAAGATGGACGCCGATATGGGGGCCCCGTATCGCCGCCATGCGATCTACCCATTAACTCTGTTGAAAGAAGGACCCCCGCTCGCCAACAAATCCCCCCTCGTTGCCAGTGCAGTGCGCTGACAACTTGCCGCGCACGACTCGGGTCCGCCGACTGTGCACGCATCGCCGCTGCGCGACATTAAACGCGTGAAGAGATAGCGATTGTGTGCATAATAAAACACAGGTGCGAGGACTGCGCCGAGTGAATTCGAGAGAGGGGAAGGCAATGTAAGGTTGTGTAATGGTGGTGCTTGTGTGTACTTTCACGACTCTACTGTTGTCCAGTGGCTCCGCTGACTTAGAGCATCGTGGAGGCGGAGTTCGTTACGGCAGGTTGAACACGACCGCGTTTAGAAGCTTGTGATGAATCTTCTGAACGGCGCTTAACAGCTAGTTCTGCGGGTCACGAATGCGTTGGATCTGTAGCAATGACTAAGGAGCTCAGTATTTTAATAATTTCCTTTCTCTCTCCTGGTTGTGATAAGCTCGAGAATGCGTTGGATCTGTAGCAATGACTAAGGAGCTCAGTATTTTAATAATTTCCTTTCTCTCTCCTGGTTGTGATAAGCTCGAGAAACTAAAACGGCTTGGTAAATTTTTTTTTTGACACACGAGTGCAGGGCGTTCCCACTTGAGAGCTTCGTCGTTGCTGGCAAACCATATTCAACACCGTCTCCGATTTCTGGCACCTGCAGGCATGGCGGTCGTTAATACAACACGCGACCGTTCTGCACAGGTCCACCATTGGCGTGCGCACAGCTTCAACCTCATGTTGTAAGCATGCGGTTGTAATCACGAGGGTCCTCATTACGAAGGTAAATGTGTGAGGTAGGCTGTTCATGGAATGTAACATGAGGGTCCTGACCCTCATGTTACATTCCATGAACAGCCTCCCTCACACATTTACCTTCGTCATACCGGGTACCAAAGGCAGGCCGTTATGAGAAGCACATCATCGCTTAAGTTTCATTGTTGCGTCCATTAATTTGTGAAGCTTGTTTCATTTCGGATTCGACCAATAGGGGGAGAGGGCGGGGGCTGCGACGAGAGTTGGCCACCCTAATGGCGGACTCTGCGCACGCTTATATGCAGGCCACGGTCATATATGCTCTGTAGGCACAGGCATGCGCACGCTCTCTTCTGCGTTTACTACAGATCATCCAAAATGTGGTTGCCTAAGCTTGCTTCCCTCTGCAGCAAGAGCGTGTGGCAGGAAAAGCCCACTTTTGTTGCTAGCTTTTAGTTTTGCCTGGCTTGCTTGTTTGTTGGTTTTATGACTTCGATGAAGTTATATTTACTCTAACATTTCGGCTAGCATCGTGGGTCATTTTTCAGTTCAATGCGTAATCGGTTGAAACGCTTGTTTAATGGCGATCTAAACACATCGTGCCTCAGCGTCCAAAGCTGTTCCCGCGCCGCATGCTTAGATGGCCCCTGAACCACACAGAGGTCGATATTTAGTTGTAGTGTTCTCTGAACCACACAGAGCTCGATATTTAGTTGTAGTGTTCCGGTTGTACACGAGTCGACAACAAACACCTATCCGCGAGAAATGTTTCGAGATGGCGCCGTGTTAGCGGAGTTACACGTGTTTGGTGATCGAAACGTAGCCCTCGCTCGTTTCGCTCTTCGCTACGCTCCTTTCGTCGATGGGCTATAACGTCTCCGCACAGTGCTCCGCCTCGCCGTGCGCCGAGCAGCACGACGAGGAACGAGCAGGGAGCGCGCCTCCCTGCCAGGAGACTAACAGGTTCTCGTTCGACCAATAGACCACGTTTGCTCCTGGTGACATCACCAGATTACCCCGGTGACGTCAGGACCCGCGCTGGGGACACTGGAATGGGCTGAAGTGAAACGCAGAAATGTTTTTTATTTTATTTTGTGGTACTAGCTCCCCGCGGCGTGTAGCACTGGTTGCTTTTGGCATAGCTGATCGTAACGGCATTTTTGAACTCGATGCGCGTGTTGATGCGCGTGTTCACTTGAAATTCTAAAAAAAAAAAAAAAAAGAAACAGAAAAGACCATGGGAGGTGGTTTAAAGGGCCCCTCTTAATTCTCATGAATGCACTGCCTGGTCGCAAGAAAAGACGCGGCACGAACACAGCGTCTTACAGATTCCGTTGTTTCACCCATACGTTTCGTATGCGCACGTTATAAGGCAAGCGGAGCTTCCCGTTTTCCCTACGAGTGCTGGCGGGTCCAAGTGGGCAAACAGCGACGCCACGCGGCAAGTGGACGCACCTGCCTTGGAAGGGAGTGTAAGGGTACCTGAACGTGAGGGCATCCGCTGTGTAGAGGCTTCTTGCACACTTCCCTTCCCAATCTCGCGTATGATCTGAAGAGCCGGCAGTGAACAACGTCATCTACGTATTTGTATCCACTTTTGTCCGGAAGGGTGCACCCTGA
Source organism: Rhipicephalus appendiculatus (assembly GCA_030522465.1). Lineage (NCBI taxonomy): Eukaryota > Metazoa > Arthropoda > Arachnida > Ixodida > Ixodidae > Rhipicephalus > Rhipicephalus appendiculatus. Next base: position 424,871 of record JALIZH010017967.1, read on the forward strand.
ACATCGTACTGAGACGCCGCGAATGCTTCTGCCTATTGTTTGCCTTTTCCCCGCTGTCAGCGCTACCTTCGGTTATTGGTTTTAGTTCTTTCACTCGTATGCATTGAAAAGCACTCGATCGTACTCGAAGTTGAAGCGCAGAGATGACAAAACGGTTCCATCCGGTGTTTTACTGGGCGTTACGGGCTCGAGTGGCTTTTACAAACAATTTATGAAGCGCTCCTGAGCTGCTCTGCTTTTTGTTTATTCGCCGCATCGCGAGTTTTTTGTTTGAGAAAGCAAAACACTATGCCTCCCAACCGGACTCTTCCACCATGATTTTGCTTCGCCCTGCATACCGCGTACTTTTTAAAGCAATAAGCCGAAAGTAAAAGCTACAAAAAAACCTAAAGGAGAATACAGGTGAAGCTAATGTGGCATTTGAGTATGAGATTATTGAACGTACTCATGTGGGGAGGTTACATATGGAGACATCTTCAAACACGAAGAGGTCTCTCAGTGTGAACACATTCCTGCGGACCAGGGAATTCAAAGACCAACAAGAAAGTGTAGACCCATCATAACGGTTCCTTTCAGAAAAGTCACCTGATTCTCTGCACGACGTTCTTGGATCACTTTTCATATTAGAGTGCACGCAATGTCCCCGTCATGGAAGGGAAAGTTGGCCCCCGCTCACCCGAAAACGAAAAAAAAAAAAGAAGAATAAAATACCTGTCTCTTCCTGTTATAGCCTGGAGTCTTGAACACTGAGATACGTCTGCCACTTGTCTGTTTTCGACATTGGTCCTGTCATATGGGTCGAGAGTTGACACCCCCCCCCACCCCCCCTTACGTCCCACCTACGTAACTTCTTTCTTTCACCGCCCGCTTTCTACAGTGTAGAGGGCAGTGAAGTAGAGAGATGATGTGAGGGGGGGAAATGTGTGTAGGAGGGTTCGGGGAGGCACGAACAAATGGCGCACATGCTGCATCCGACTACTCGACAGTTGTGAGCGGGACGTCACTTCTACTCTCGTGTTACTACGTTGGCTGGCGGTACACTTGCACTGTTCTTTGGCGTAGGACAAACATGTGACGACAGACGACATAAGAAGAAGCAGACGACATGAAGCGTAAAGGAAGAACGAAGAACAAAAAAGAAGAGAGATTCGAATCGCTCGCCTGCACGGCTTGACGAGGTATCTCTCTTTCTGTCTTTTCTGTGCGCTGATGCGTACGAGTTCAAAAACGCGCGTATTCGTCCATATGCAGTTTGCTCCGTTGGAAATGACGCACTTAAATGTATCGTCTTACCTGAGCCTTACCCTAAAACCTGTTTACCCGAAACGCCGTCTTTGTGAGCAGGTAGTGCAGCAGATGCGGTTCAAAAAGATGCCCAAGACCGTCATACCTCGATGACAGAAAGCTCGGTCGCTCGCCGATGCGAAGACATCGAGTTGGCACCTACAGTCGTACGAACATTCCAACGGTCGAAACAGTATATACATAGACCTCGTGATCTGGAGGCTTGTAGTATTAGAACAGCTGTCACAGTATTGTGTCCACAGTAATGTAGAGTATGGCAACAGCGACCTATATATGCCGGCAGTCTTACACCATATCCTTAATGTCTCGTGCGCGGACGAATGGGGCCACGTTTCGCTGGCTCCGTGCTTGTAATACACATAACAGGTGCTCCAACGCAGGCTCTATAGACCGAATTTTAAACGGTCTTAACTTACTCACAGTTAAAAAAAAAAAAAAAAAACAGTGCGAAATGAAACACGGCAAGAGAACACAGAACGTTGCAGTATCGCCTTTTCTATCGTTTTTTTTTTATTTCGCAATATTTATAACTATGAACTACATCGAATACTGATCTCATCCCATCGCCTTCCTTCCACGCCCTTCCTTCTTTAAGAGGACCGCACCTTTCAGGAAACAGGATCCATTAAGACGCGAAGTTTTGAAGGAAGTACGCTGCACGCACGCGAGGGTTGATTGACGCGGGGTTGACGGGTGATATCTTCACAAGGAGAGGAAGGAGAAGTTATAGTCACTAACAACACCGGTCAGAAGACCCCCCCCCCCCCCTCTCCTTCACTGACACATGCATCGCTGTATCGTGATTTACTCGGCAGGTCATTTATCTGTTTGCCGAGCAACGTTATCAACCTTCGCTAATGAACTTTGTACGCGTCAACCTCAAAGACAAGAGCCCCCAGAAGCCCATCAAGGGGCCACAATTAAGCTCGTCTTTTTTTCTCTCCCCTACTTCTTCGTTTTTGTACGACCGGGGTCGCGTATGGCAAAGCCGCACGCGCTCTAGAACAAAATAAAAAATAATAATTATTTAAAGAAGCTACGGCCACTAATAGAAAGCCGTTCGGAAAGTTCACAAACCGATTCAGTATGGCGCCAAGTTTATAAGTGACACGCGACAGAAAGAGAGAATAGGAGGAAGAGGAGAGAGAGCACACAAACTCGACTCGAGATAAGCAACGCCCGGGAATCACGACGCTACGGCCGGATGGTGGCAGCAGGGAAGAGGAGGAGGAGGAGAGAGGGGGAGAGGAGGTTGAAGCCGTTCGGACTCGCTGTTTTATCGGGACATCCCAGGTTATAAATGATCCCGCTATAATTTATCAGCGCCCAGAGAAAAGACGGCCCGGTTAACGATATAACTGACGTGTGGGTAAATCGGAGCGAAAGGAGAGTGCGAGAAGAAAAAAAAAAATAAAACAGGCGCGCGCGTGCTTCGGGGCCCGGTCAGTAATGACTGTTGCGACGATGGCTGCCGATGCCGCTCTCATTTCCGTCTCGCCCGATCGTCCAGTGCCGCTGTGTAGCGCGCGTATATATGTATACGTATCAACGGAGACGCACCCACCGGTCGTTTTTTTCGACGTTCTTCTTCTCCTCCTGGGATGCCGAGCCTATAGATGGATGGTTCCAGGCACGAGCGTATGGATGGATGGATGCGGTTTGCCTCATCTTGAATCCGGGTGCCGTTTGTTGGCCCCCCCCTTGTTGTTGGCACGCGTCGAAACGACGCTTGTGTCTTCAAGAAAGGCGGTAGAAAGAGGTGCATGGTCATTTTGATTGACTCCATAGCAAACTAGCCGTATGTCTTCATGCACTGAAAAAGTGCATAGACGTAGCTGCATACGTCTATGCCCATGCATCTATGCA